>APFE031591128.1:44255-59810 GCA_000404065.3 Pinus taeda
ATAATAAATTATCACCAAAGTATTATGGTCCGTACAAGGTGTTGCAAAAGATTAGTACTATGGCATACAAATTGGAGCTTCCTGCAGCTTCTCGATTGCACCCAATTTTCCATGTTTCTTGTTTAAAGAAGGTTATAGGCAATAAGCTCCCAGTTCAAACAATATTGCCAGAACTTGACGAGGAAGGAAAAATTATATTGGAACCAGAAGCAGTCACAGAAACAAGAACTCGACAGCTACAAAATCGATCAATTTCAGAGTATCTTATCAAGTGGAAGAACTTATCTGCTAAAGATTCCACATGGGAGGATGAGAATTTTATACAGAAGTATCCAAAACTACTCAAGCGTGAGGACAACACTTTTTTTGAAGGAGATGGGCATGTTGCGTCCCTATAATACTAGTGATTACCCCATTATTATTGTAGTTGTACCCCTTATTAATATTGTTGTGCCCCTATTGCCCCCATATTGTTATTACTGTGCCCCATAGAATCCCTCTATTGTTATTTTTGTGGATTTATATTACTATTGTTAGGTCGGCAGGGTTATATTGTGACTCCTTCGACTCCTATATATATAAAGGAGGTTTTGTCATTTGAATCATCTAAGAATTGTTCATTTATGTAATGTAAAGGAGGTTGCCCCCTCAAAGAGGCTAAATTTTAAGGCGTTGATCTATCTTTTCTATCTTTTTCTTGAGCTGGTTTCATAACAGAAACCAATGTATACACGCAATTGTGTCTATAGCAACTAGCATATATTCAGTAAAATTAAGATTTAATTAATCTATTTGATCTTTAACCAGTGCATCAGAACTTAACTAACCATAAGGACAGTAAACAGGTGCAGTAAATAGAACAGATCATCACACATATGAACACAAGATATAAGGTGGAAACCCAATGTGGGCGAAAACCACCTGCTGTAATGCTTCTCTATGTTATTGTTAATAATAAATTTATTTTTACAATATTTCTGTACTGGTGCAGTCTTATACCAGTATGCAAGCTTCTACCTGCAGAAGGCTACAACCTTCTCTCGTTCTCCAGCTTCTCCTGGAAGGGAGCTACAACCCCCTTAGCTCTTGTACTAGCTGATGTACTAGTACATAGGTACTGACCTACAGAAGGCTATAACCTTCTCTTTTCTTTGTGGGACCATGTTTCATAAATTTTTAGACTGGATCCATAAGTAACATCAATCAAACATCAATATATTTGCATCAACCAATCCCCTTTTCACCAACCAAAACTAAATCAATCAATCACTTCTCTGAATGTTGTAACCAGAATAGAGTAACAGTAACCAGACACCAATCCTAAACCCAAAATAGTGCAACAATAAATAGAAGTAGCTAAAACATATTTTATGAGATGTACATTACCTCAAGATGAAGAACCTGTGTGCATATGCTTCTGTATTAAGGCAAACCAGCGTATACGATGTTTTGAATTACCCAAACCAGTGTGTATACACGCCTTTGCTGTGTTGAACCTACGTACAAATCTATAAAAGATAATTTACCCTTTTCAATTATTTAAACATCAATTATACCTAGATTATCAGATTTATAGATCAAGTCATGCACCAAATATAACAGATCAAAATAACACAAAGATACTACAATTCAAGCCTTAAGATCTTGACCCATCAATAGAAATTATCCTTCTTCGAGCGCTCAGTTTCCTCCTTGGTTCAGATCCAGCTATGCACCATGACCCAATGACCAATATTCTAGATCTTTCTTTTCATAAGATATTCAATCCTTGAGTGAATGCTTTTGCCTAATGATCTCCTTCCCCTTTTATAGTCTTAGGCCTTACTCAATACTATGGTCCAAAACCACTTAGAACCAATACTTGGGACCCAATACCTGGGTTCAACACTTCAGACGCAATACCATGGTCCAAAACCATAGGTCCAAATACCAAGGACCAAATACAATGGAATAAAAATAAGTTTTCCCACATGTACATGCTTTTCCGTGCATGAAAGTGTGTGCATACACATACGCAACTTTTGATTGATGATCACCCACGTATACGTGACTTGGTTAAGTGGAAACTATGTATATCTCTTTTTCTTTTATTCTGGGAGCCTAAGCTGTGATCTCTCATCTGAGTCAGTTGCCATCAAGGACAACACCTGTGTCATAGTGCCAAACCTGAGTCATAATGCCAATACTAACTAGAACTAACAATGGGGATCGCTATGGGTATTAGTATACCATGATGCCAAGCATTTCTTATTCCAATAGCATTTCCTCCATTTTTCATTGTTCTCTCCTCTTTTGCCTCATGGAAGAACTTTTCTTTATAGTTGAGGTGAAAAGGAGGATGGATAAATCTTGGCACATTTTGACTTGCTTTGATCTAGTCATGTCATTATTACCCTTTGCCAAATTGCCTTCTAACCAAAACAAAGCCTTATCTTCTTACTCTATCAAACCTAGCATTGTCAAAACGAAATCTCGATGTCAAGGACATAAGAGTATTCCAAAAACATTTTTTACTACCTTGGGAGCATTGGAAGGTTAAATTGAATGCTTTTTAGGGTTTTCCATGAGGTATATGTTGCATTTATAGCTTGATTTTGTGTTTCTTCTCTAAGTGACTCAAGGGAGTCTCATTTCAAGCTATAATAAATTCCCTATCATTTTAGAGAGAAAATGATGAATGAAATACATAACATTAATATAGTGATTGTGGTAGTAAGGGAGCCAAGGGCTGCAAAACCTGTGTGTACATACATAAACTAGAAACTAGATACATATGATATATATCCCTTAGGTATGCATACCTATACTTGGAATTAAAGGAACATAGCATGGCTATTAACACACTACACCACGAATCCATGAGAATATGTAATATCATGGACACAAAGATAGAGTACATGGTGGATGCATGTACTCATATTCTAATCATAGGCACCAATTAATTATGATGTGGACATATTTGAAAATTGTATATCATAATAATAATTAAAACCAAGGAGAGTTCCTGAATGTTTTCCTCAAACTACATAATACTTTCTACATTAGAGGCTAGGCAAGGAAACTTGCATGAGTGAAGTAGTCCCAATACCCATGGACTTTGGCTCATCCCAATGATACTACCCTATTAGATGGAAATGAAGGAGTTGATCTTGAGTATGTGGGGGACTCTATAATTATTATAAATTGCACTATCCTATTAACATATAAAATGGAAACCACCATTGATGCAAATGGTTAATAAGGAACCTATTGCAATCCAAATAGCATGAATGGACAATCTAATGTCGAACACTCCTAGAATCCATAAACATGGGCCAATGAAGTAAACCAACTGCCAACCATGAGGAAACCTACCATTGAGCATTACAAGCTTTTGAATACTAACTAGTTTCTACATTTGCATATGAGATAAAGAATTGGAATTGATGGGGAGAGATCCATCGAAGTAGGGCCTTGGTGTATTCCCCTTTATTCGGCATAAAATTTATAACAAGATGAGATTGATGACAATAAATGATGAAGTTTGAAGCATAACCAACACAGGAATGGTTGAACTAAGAGGTCAAATGAGACTCTAAATGGGTGACACAAGAGGTAAAATTAGAGTGTAAATGACTAGCACAAGAGGTCAAATCATACTAAAAATTACTGACATAAGGCATAAATCATAATTTAATTGGCTAACTCTAGTTGAGACTTCCCTTGAACATATAATGACATGAAACAAATGTGAAATTCAAATATTGGACTAAATAATTCCATTCATACATGGTTATGGCATGAGAGGAATCATCACAACTCATGTTGTCATAAGGGTAAATAGTATGGTCAAGTACACACTCTAAGTAAGGAGTTACTTTATTCATGTTGGTTGTTTGGCTCTAGAGCTATGGGGAGACCTACTATAGGGTAAGGACTCAGCCATATGCCATGTTCAAGGGAAATTTATGGCCAAATTTGGAAAATAAATATAAGAAATACTCCACCCCCCAAACCCCTTTTTAATTAGGGTTGATCCCCTTCATAGTTTGACAAGCACAAAAGAGAGGACATGAATTTCATTTTCATTTAGTTTTAACCTAAAAATAGATAAATATATACTTGGGTCATTGTCTTTCTCATGAGGGTTTTAATGATCCCAAAAAAAGAGGTAAATGTGTGCTCATGTCCTTCTCGTGATTCAATGATCATGAGAAAGGAAAATAGGTTTCTCACTGGATTTCATTTGGGATAAATAGGAGGAACATAAATTGACATTTTCATTGGTTTTTTGTTATTTAAATTTTTTTAACGAAAAGAATCGTTAATAATAGTATTTTAATGGTTACTATGATATTGATGTAACAAAAGTTATCAATGGAAAAATTCAATGGTTATCTTTTTTCAATAAACTTAGGCTATAAGATAAAATTATATAGAAAATAGCTAAAACTTATGTTATTTTTCTCTCTCTTTACGATTGTAATTATTTGAATCATTTGAAAAGATAAATCAGAACTATCAAATATTAAAATTTAATAGTTAAATTTTTCATCAATTTTATGAAACAAAGTATAATGTTTCATAGAAAAATGGTAGATTTACCACTTATTAAGTTACTCACTTACATTTGGGGATTTTGCGATCATGCATCGAAGAGAGGTAGATTCTTTTGATATAGGAAAATTTGTTAATATGGCCAATCCTTAAGCAACCACCCACTTAGGAGGTGAGAGAACATCCTAAAATATGGCATTATTTCTTGCAATCCAAAGCCCCCAACAAATAACTAGAGGAATTGCTTTAAATAATTTTGAATGGGAGAGGTAAACCAGGACTGCTACAATTCTTCAACCGTACATCCAATTCATTGAAAGTGTTGACATTTTTCTCATGTTATACAACCCCCAATCTAAGAACTATTATCGATTTCCATCCTTGGTGCCACTAGCGTTGTGTTATCGAGATTTTCTACATGATAGAGTTTCGAGACCCCTGTCCCAAAAGAAGTTGATTGGAGGTTGAGGAAGAATATAGCTCAAACTTCTACCTCACGAAGAATTTGAGCCAATTATAACATTACTTTCATTCCCTATTTTTCATGCAATACCCATGTCAATGACGTCAAAAGATTTTAGAATCACTCTCCATACCACAAATATGTTGGAACGTAGTTTGTCTAGTCTTGTAATCCATTCCTTGATGGAGCTTGGCAATATAAATTTATGATAAACCATTGAAGTCCAAAGGCTATGAGCATATAGAAACCTCTATTCACACTTGGCCACCAAATCTTAGGAATATGTTTTTTAGACCCTAGCCCACGAGGAGTTTGGGAGCTTCAATTTATGACCAATTGACCCATGGGAAAACATTCTTATCTTGAGTCCCCTCCCATAAGAATTAAAAAAAAAAAACATTCTTATCTTTTCTAGAATGCACTTGGGAATCCAATATACTAGAATGGCCTCTAGCACATATTTCACTAAAACCAATCAGCTAGCTCTCAATAACTAACTGTGGCCCCAACATTTTAGGATTTTTTCAATCTTGACCATTAGCCAAATCTAGTTCTCTTTCCAATAAAAAAAATTTTGAGGTGAAATCCCAAATATTTTAGGCCTTTGTCAAAATTCTTGAATTCATAAAGGAAGACATCTCAAAAGTGTTAAATTTCTTCTTCCTCCAAATTGTGTAGGGAAATGGACTTTAGGGCATTTATGAGCATGCCAATATATTTCCAAAATAAATGATAGGATTCTAAATAATTCATTAATGTCACGATTAGAGCCATTGCAAAAAATGATAATATCATCCACAAATAGTAGGTGAGTAATTTCTAAGGCTTAAGTGATTAGTGTACCTTGGAACTCACCTCTTCTTTTAGCATCTGACAACATTCTAATTAATACTTTAGCAACCAAAAGGAATAAGAGGGGAGAAAGGGGACAACCTTACCTCAAACCCTTTTCACCATGAAAAAAAGGGGAGGAATATCCACTGATGAATATCACAAAATATATTGTTTGGAGACAACTCATTATCCATGAGATCTCATGTGGACTAAAACCAACATGATTTAAAAGTAGTCTTATGTATAACCAACTCACCCTACCATAGGATTTTTAAAGATCTATATTGATGATTGGCCCTCTTATTTTTTGGATCATGATGTTGTGGATTCCTTCCTAAGCCACCCTAATGGCTTCATGGATCTACCTACCTTCCAAGAACTTAAATTGTTCTTGAGAGATGGATTTAGATAGTATTGGTTTTAATATCCTTACTATGAATTTTTCAATAACCTTATACACACATTTACAAAGGGAGATAGGTCGATAATCATCAAAAGATGTAGGGTTCTATGATTTTGGGATAAGAGAAATGAAAGTGGATATGAAATTTGGTGGCATGCATCCTACATTGCAAGATTATTTTTTGCTCATGATTTTTCAAGAGAACCAATTCCACACATATACTCCTGCACAACTTTCTTTGAATAGCTATTTCTGTAGTTGTAAAATACATTGATAAATAATAATAATAACAATGACAATAAAAAAATACAAATACACATGGGTAGAATTCCAAAACAAATTCGTAATGCACAAAAAAACTTGATCTTTCATTGTATTAACCTCCACATTCCATATAGTCTACTAATAATAAATAACCATTCACTTTGTATACGTACAAGCACGTTCGCATAGCTTTTTCTAGAAACCTAATACCAAATAGAACTATGGAATTGACTACTCAAAGAGAAAAAAAAACAACAACAACAACCACCTCACCATCCATATCCATGTTGCATTCTCACTACAATCACAACATACCACTCACTCGAGAAATATTGTCAGACTAATCTCTAATTCGATAACTATACTTTTTCCATATGTTCTTTGTCTATCACTCTATGTAATTAAATATATATGCAAGCTAACTTTTAGTGAACGAGTAATATCAATAGTAGCCACAATAGCAAGGCACACACAAGCACCAGCACCAAGAGCACAACCAACCAATCCTCATAGTTTTTTCTCTAATCCAGGACAATTGAATCGAATGATAATTATGGTCTATTAAAAGAAATATATACTTGAATTCACTAAATAGATATCGAAAAGGGTATTTTATAATATTGATAGATACAACCTTATCGATATCTTTGCAACTAGATTTGATAACATGATTGCATGTGGATTTATTGAATGGATATTACTAGTAGTAGTTACTTTTAATTAATTTTTGCATGCTATGTGCGAATACCAACATTTTTTGGCAGGAATGTAGAGAATTATTTCAGCAATTTTTATATTATCTACTATTGTTATGATGGTTATGAGATACATTATGTCATAATAAAGAATATTATTTTGGCTAAAATTCACTACAATACACAACACTAAAATTGAGAAAACAACCAATAAATTTTGTGCGAGAAACTTAGCCTATTGTGAGGAACTTAGCTCATAGTGCAGATCTTATAGTCTATTGTGCGTAACATAGCTCAATGTGCAGAGAGTATAGCCTATTATGTGGAACTTAGCTCATTTTCTGGAGTTTATAGTCTATTGTGCAAAACTTAGCTCATTGTGCGGACCTATTTATTTATTTAGGTGTGAATACCAAGTTTTTTTTATTGGGAACATAGAGAATTCTTTCAATAGTTTGTACATTATATTATATTGTTATGATGGATACGAGATACAATACACCATAAACAAGAATATTAATTTGGCTAAAATCTGCTACAATACAGAATACTAAAATTGATAAATGAGATTTGATATTGTATATGGTTTTGATCTTTCTGCAATTACTATTTTCATCCAACTAGCAGTTTTGTAGTTGTTCAAGAAAAAAATACAATGTGTAGAATACTTAATGAAAAACAACATATTTTCACTTAGGAACACAAACTGTATTAAATTTAACATGTCCATACTTTGTCGGCCCATGTGTGGAACTTTTACTATGTCGAGCAGTGTCAAAATTCAGATGTATGTGAATCCGGAAGTTTATGTTCCTTATTCTAGACACCATCCTTCCACACATATTGAAAAACCATCCTTTTTTACATATTTGAAGATGTTATGTTCTTGTTTCAAAGAACGAAGACTGGCTTTTGATGCAAATGCAATAACAATTATTTAATAACACTAAATCTAAGGACTATTGTATGCAATAGAAGCTATGTGAATGTGTTTTTATTCTCTTGAGATTATCAAATGGTGTAAAATATATTTAGAGGAAGCATGCTCTCGAGACAAATTCATATTTGTATTTCTTTGGTTGTGTCCATTAAACGACGTTATTGAATATGGAAGTAGTTATCTGGAAATTATTGTGCATATATGACAACAAATGCATCTTCAATAGCACTTTGACTATTCACAAAGCTTTGTCCAATATTTATCCAAATAAAAAATATATTGACCATTTTACAAAGGAATCTATATTCCAATGTTCACTGAAATACTTTAATATCAATAAAATAATTAATTAAGGGCCTTTTTGACAAGATTAAATATAAAATGTTTTGGCATTTTCCGCCTAATCGATTTTTCCTTGTATCTTTACATAGTATCCTTGTATTGTCATATTAAATATCTATACAATAAATTACATGATCACAATGAACTTGTATTTATTTTATTTCATACATTCTTTCTATTTAGTACATTGATCGATAACATAAAAGCAATAATCGTTACCAAATAAGAAAGAAAATAATTTTCAAATTTCGAGATTTATTTCACCATCTACCACTAACGTTTGCTTTGAAATTTTCAATTGTTATTTAATGAAATTGTTAAACATGTCATTAAATTAAATCTAGGTCTGGCAACAACTACGGAAGAATGGTAGTGAGGACTACTGGAATCGTACTATTAATCATGGTTAATAGATTTAGTGACCAAAATCACTCGAAATATTGTTGAAATTTCATCATGATTTTTTGAATTTCAAGATTTATTTTACCATCTACCTCTAAAGTTTGGTTTGAAATTTTCAATTTGTGCTTATCGAAAGTGTTAAAAGTGTCAATAAATCATATCTAAATCTAGTAACAACTATGAAAGAATGACGGTGAGGACTACTATCACCATTCTATTAATCATGATTAATGGCTTTATTAAACATAACCCCTTGTGAGAAGGTGACAAATTTGCTCGAAAGATTGTCAAAATTCCATCATGAGTTTTGCCAAAATCCTACACAAAATAAATTTCTGGAAAAAACTGTGGCCCCGATAGACAATTACCTTTGTAAGTATCATAATAATAAAAAAAATGTTAACAATTTACGAGTGAGTGCTAGCTCACTAACTAAATCAATTTGTTATAAAGATAGCAAAACACATGTGATGCGTGATACTCATTTATGACTGTTAGTAGTTATTGTTGATAGTTTCAAAGTGAATTTTCATAATTATCATGAGCTTTTTCTATTATTGCTACATATATACATCTAATCGTTTCGAAAAATTGCACGACTATAAAGAAATTATTGATAGATATTGGGAAATTTAAGCTAGAAAATGCATCAAAAAAATATTTGACAAAATAGTACAGGTACACAATTGTCTTATATTGTATTTCAATTTCCGTTCGTATGACATGTATTTCAATAAAATTAATTAAACAACAAAATATGTAGTTAGTGGAGAATATGGTTTTGCAATATTGATACTTATGTCTATTACTTCTCATAAACATTGCCTTTGATATTTTCAATTGATATTTATTAAGAGTGTCATATCTCGTAATTTGCAAACAAAAGATAGCAATAGCTAACATTTGACCTTGCAACAATAAATTGGAAATTTACGTGACATTGTGGATGAATATAAGTAGCAGTTAAATGAAGCAAGGTATTTGCAATTATGCAATCAACGAAGTGATATTTGAATCTTCCAACGAGGAAGAAGAAAAACATAGACATTTTCTCTAGTGAATACTTTCATGGCCTCACTTCTCAGTTGATTTAGTAGTACTCAATAATTCATTTCCTCAATTGCTCAAGTTCTTTCACAATTATCTCTACAACGTATTTATTTTGTGAAAATTTGTTTAGTGATTTTTATTTTCTCATTACACATTTTATGAACACAATAACTCTACCAATTGTTTAGAAATTGTTTAGGGGTTTGTATTTTCTCATTGCATCTTATCAATTTGTTATCGCTTTTTCCTTTTCCTCTCGTATGTGCATTTGCTTTTCCATAAAAAATTAAATTGCATGCGAAGAAAGAACCAATGCAATTTTTGCATGTCATAATCTACAGGAAAATATCTTTACACAACACAGTTTATTAAATATGCAGGAAATCAAGTATCAAATATTGACAATTGATGCACAAAGAATAGTTGAGGAAAAATAGAAACAAAAAAAACTAAATCTCACACAACAATCTTCACCTTCGACACATGTTACTACTCTAATGTCATCAATGACTCAAGAAAAAATAAAAAATCTTGGTTCTCAAAAACTGATTATTGGTTAACCAATAAGTTGTCAACATGATCCTACACTTCAAACACCCAAATCTAAAAGTGTTGTCAATAGAGAAAGCAATGAACATCATATAGGCCTAAAAAGTGATAGTAGTGAACAACCTAATTGGGTTGTTATTTGTTAGCAGAAAATCAGAAAATAATGGATCAAATGGTAGAAGAGAACATTATTTTTTATGAACGTCTTGTCACATTGAAAAATGAAAAGTATGATAAGCCCAACAAAAAATTCAGAGTTGAAAAGGTAAAGCTTGAAAATTACAATATTATTAATCAAGGGCACATGTATATTGATCTACTTGGCATTGATATGATGGGGCTCATTGTATTGCAACAATCTTCCAACGATTCAATTACTCAAAATGTTACCAATGTGCTAGTGCAAAACCATATGTTGAAAAGGAAATTAAAATTACTACAAGACATTGAAAATCCAACTCCTTTATTAATGACTCCACTAGCAGTAGGGTCACCTTCATTGTTGTTGTACTGTGAAACAACCCCTAAATTTATATATAGCAATAGCTAAGGTTAGACATATAAATGGGGACCCTTTTTAAATTTTTGGTCTTAGAATAATAAAACATAACTCTAAGAAATTTCCTTAAAAAACTCTTAAAACAACCCAAAGATATGATCCCCATCGCAAAAATCAAATCACATTTTTTCCATGTGATGAGCATGAAACACCTTTAAAAAATTGTGATGTGCGACCAAACCTCCTGTTGTGATATCCTGTTAAAACAACTTGCGAACTCGCAATCGCATTTCATAGAGATCGCAAGTAATTAAGCCTTGCCACTATGAACTTCATTAATGATTTGCAAAATGCAATATCGCAATCGCTTTTTTCCTTATAAGTAGGCAACACCACATTACATCATTTTAAAGATTGTGATGTGCGAATAGAGCAATAAGCATGTGAAATAATTGTGTTTGATTGTAATAATGAATGGTTTGACAAGGTAATAAATGTTTAGCGGCTAAAGGAGAGGTAATGCCTTTCCAAGTTATGGAAAGCTAGTGTTGCATATCTCATATAAGCCTTTCCCACAATCCAAAGTCATTTCAAAAGAGTTTTCAATCTTAATTTCCTGATATCGTCTGCGTTGATATATCTCGTCCATTTCAGGCAAGCTACAAAAGGCATGTCATTAAGGAAGGTGATGTAGAAATAGGAGAAAAAGAGCATTGTGGAGTCTAAGTTTATAGAAATGGCTCCTATATTCTTTGATATGGTCTGTAGCGTCGACGAGGGAGCAACAACTTAGGAGGTCATATACAACAGGCTCGATGATGAGCGTCCCAAGGTTACTATCACAAAAGCGACAGTTGATTCAATGAAACCTTTAGGACTGTAATTCAAGGATGTCATATGTTCTTTCCTTCATAGGATAGGAGCGAGACCTAAAATCCCCCCATACATGTAAGTGATCAGGTGGGTGGTATAAAACTTCACAATTGAAGATAGGCAATTCAAAAATTCATGAATGGAACTCATGGGGTCATTCAAAGTAGAGGACCTGAAGAAAATGTACCATATACCTGACCCACGGGATATATATGATACCACATACATGGCCAACTCTGTAAAAAAAAACCAAGAGCCCTTCAAGGTGAGTCATAGCTAGAGAGTGTTGGATAACAAATTCAAATTCAAGAAATCGGGTATGTATGCTATAGCCTCTCTGGAAAACCCCTACAACTATGCAGCTACTATGTTATGTAGACTATATGGGTTACCCAATAATGCTAAGTTTTCCATAGAATGGATTCCTCTTATTGATGTTTGTGTTAATTCCCACATTATGAATTTGGCCACCATCCTATCTAATAACCTAGCCACCATAATCACTAAACATTGACAAAAGAGATTCTCCTCTCCAGAGAACCTTCCTCCATTCTATTTCAATGCCTACATTATGGATGCCATCTATTTTTGCACTAAATTTCCAATCATGGGTTAGAAATGGGCCTTACAGGACCCTTACCCTATCCATCTCAGTCATAAGCAAATGTGGGAATCCCACTACATACCCCATTTCTATAAAATATGTCATGTTGTTATTTTTCCGCTAAACCAATTAATTTTCAATAAGAAAGCCTCCAGATTCTCCCAAGAATCTGTTATAGATCTTCTCGTTGTTAGAAAATATGTTTTTGAAGAATGGTTCACTTATATTAGGGTTTTTGGTAGCACAACAGACCCACATGTCCTCCTCTTGTATATTTATGATAAATTGTTAGCAATGGAAATCACCCACCAGACCATGGGAAAAGGACTGACCAAGTTATCAAAGAAAGACAAAAATTGTTATGGCCATCTTTCCCTATCAAGTGTGGTTCTTTTTCTTTTGGAAAATTTTAATCATGTGATAAAGGAATAGTAAGCATGGAAGGCCTCAATCTTCATACTATGCCAAAAAGGAAATTTGATCCAAACAAGATAGCATATAACATCATTATTGCGCTAAAGATCAAGCCATATGACCACGAGGCTAAGGATTTTGAAGACCTATTACATTCAGTTGAATCCTTCAAACAATCATTCGAATGGGCAA
Organism: Pinus taeda; assembly: GCA_000404065.3. Taxonomy (NCBI): domain Eukaryota; kingdom Viridiplantae; phylum Streptophyta; class Pinopsida; order Pinales; family Pinaceae; genus Pinus; species Pinus taeda. The sequence continues at coordinate 57,316 of APFE031591128.1, forward strand.
GGGAAAATATGAGTCCTGGAGATTTTGGAAACTTTCAGGAATTCAGAAACAAAAGGCTCAAAATAATCCCAATGCACTTGTTCAAAATTAAGGACAAGCCCACACCGAGTGTGACTGTTACTAGCAAGGACCTAGTTCTCACATTGAATCTCAAGTAAATACTAAGAAAACACTGGACACAAGGAAGGCCCAAGACACCGATAACACAACAGAATCCAGCAGGAAGTCACCCAAGAAATAGGTTATGAGAACCCCACCTAAAGAGATCAGTTCAGAGGTCAAAATTGACAGTTTGGAACATGAGTGGGATCAGTCTAGTAAGAAATTACAAGGCACTCCCAACACCATAGATACCCAGGAAATAATGGAGTGAAAAACTCCTCTGCATAATCAGGAAAATATAGTGTCCAAGCCAATAGATGAGTAAGCAACAACGTCTCAGCAGACTGATATTATCCCTACTCTACCCACAACAAAGATTGTCTTGAAAGTGACTGAAATCCCTCCTCTATATGTGTTCTACAACCCACTTCATAAGGCTATAATAATAAGACAGAGGAAAAGGAGAAGGGTAGAAAAACTTGAGCTCCCACTTGGAAAAGAGCCAATGGACATAGTTTGGAGGGACATTCCTTCCAACCCGACTAAGACCTTGATTAGATTGTCAGTTTACGGGAGCATACACAATAGCCACCATGGAAAAAGCCACCTAAGTCTCTATATTTTTAGAGAAAGGGAGGAGAATATTGCAAAACTCAAGTAGTAGATCAAAATAGAGAGGGCAAGTGTGAATAGGCAAGCCACTGACCAGCTCACCCAATTGCAATAGCATGGAGCTCCTAAAGATAATCCATGAATCTGATATATCGGCCAAAAATATGAAACTTCGAGAATTGCATCAAGCCATGGAAAGATACAAGGATACTCCTACTATCAAGGAGTTCATTAAAGAGGCGCTATAATTGAATTCCCTCCTAATGAAACAACAAGAGCAATTCTTCCAAAATATGTCACACATCACTCCTTATCTAATCACTAGCGAGCTACTAACAGATAAAGAAATTGGCCATAGAACTGAGTTTATTGATTTAATCACCAGAATCTCAGAGTTCATCGAATGGCAAGAAACAGAAGATGGGAGGAAATCCAATCTATCTGAGAATGAGCAGACACACAAGGGATGCAAGGATCAAGCAAGATGAGCTAGTAGTGGCAAGAGTAGTTGGAGGCCTCTTAATGAAGAAAATGATCAAGAAATGTCAAAAGAAGAGGATATACATTGGGAACCAACCCTAGAGAAAGAAAAAATGAATCTGACCATATCTTGTATTGCAATGGGAGGAGTTACCACTCATCAAACTCTCAAGCTAGAAGGACATATCAAGAAGAAGAAGGTTTAAATAGTGAAATATCACGAAGAAAAGTATCAAGAACCATCAAATGAAAAGGATACTCACCAGGAACCAACCCCGGAGAAAGAAGAAATGAATCCAACCATATCTTGTCATGCATTGGTTGGAATTACCACTCCTCAAAATATAAAGATAGAAGGACATATCAAGAAGAAAATTTAATAGTGTTGATTGATTCAGGTAATACCCATAACTTTATTCATTGTAAGATAGCCAAGGAATTGAATTTCTTCCTATATCTAGCACCAATATGTCAAGTGACAGTTGTAAGTGGAGGAACCATAAATTTCTCTCGAAAGTGTCGTAATATCAAGCTATCCATGGTAGAGTATGTATTTAATAGCCCAATGCTTTCCATTCCAATGGGTGGTGTTGATGTTGTACTAGGAGTTCAATGGATACAATCCTTGGGTACAATAGCTTTTAATTTTCAAGAACTTTTCATGAAATTTTGTGGAGAAGGAAAGGAAGTTGAATTAAGGGGTATTGCAAGGAAACCAAGAAATATAATCATCTCTAATGGTATGAGAAATCTTTTGAATAAGGAACAACGAGGCGTAATTGTACAATTATGTTCTCTAGCGGTTCCCACATCGAAATCATCTATTTCTCTAGATCTCCAAAAAGTCTTGGACAATCATTCCAAGGTATTTGAGACTCCCAAAGGCCTCCCACATATTCGTGATCATGATCATGCTATTCATTTGATTCCAGGAAGTGTTCCTCCAAACATCAGGCTTTACAGATATCCCTATGCCCAAAAGAGTGAAATTGAACATATGGTTGCAAAAATGTTAGAGGCGAGTATAATTCAACCTAGTCAAAGTTCTTTCTCTACTCTAGTAGTATTGGTGCACAAGAAGGATGGATCATGGCACCTGTGTCAAGATTATAGGGAACTCAGCAAGCTCACTATTAAAGATAAATTTCCCATTCATATCATTGATTAATTATTGGATGAATTTCATGGATCAATTTACTTCGCCAAGTTGGATCTTCATTCAAGATATCATCAAATCAGAATGAAGACTGAAGACATTCCAAAAATAGCATTTAGAACTCATGAGGGTCATTATGAATTTT
>APFE031591134.1:0-16538 GCA_000404065.3 Pinus taeda
AACAAATTCCTGGACTACTATCTATCTTGAGTTGGGTGGTTCAGCTATGGATTTCCATAGAGAGGAAGTGGTTTGCCAGCTCTCATGGAAGCTTCCTTGATGATATGGCCAATCCCATGATTATTGGTTATGATCCCAACTCCCCTTCCTCCATCTATAAAAGCTTGCCCATTTACTTTGCAAGCTAGTTTTTTGAGTTCCAGAGGTTCATAATTCCAAAATTCCCAAAAGCTTCATGCTGCAAGAGCCTTCTTGATTCCCATAAGGCCAAATCCAAGCAAGGAGATTGTTTTCCAAGATCCAAAGAGAGAGGCTTGTCCTTGTTCCCGACAGGCTTTGTGAGACATGTGCTGCTGACTACCCAACAAAGGAGAATCCAACGTCAGAACTTTGGTTGTATTCCCTTTTGATTAATTATTAATGAACGACTATTGGTTATGGTTCCACTCTTGTTGTTATTTGTGATGATGATGAGTTATGTCTTTTCTGACTGACATATAGTTGCGTATACTAGATTTTATGCTTGTGTTTGTGTTGTTTCTTGTATGTGCAGGTGTCCATTCATGGAGATCGTGAGGATTGTGATCTGCCGAAGTGGAGGAACGAGAGCACCACCTCTCCTACAAACACTAGCATTAGAATCCAGGTAGGTATTCATCGATGGTCTGTTAATTTGCAATTAGGAACTTGCGCTATAACGTTTGATGATTGTTGCTAGACCCTGTCTGGGCTAGTAGGGATCGCCTCTGTCCACAGATGGGATTTACCTCCTCAACACTACCTCCCTCGGAACTTTGGTAGCTGTAGACTTAGCATATTATCAACCTCTTTAAAAGCATGCCCTAAATCAAATAATGCAAAATCCCCACAGACTACGGGAAACTGAGGCCAAATGGCCATCTTAGAATTCTTGAGTTCTCTGCTCATTCCCCCAATACCACAGGTCTGTTTAGCTATTTTTTCGGGCCATAAGTTTGTTGGGGAGATATAAAGGAAGCACATGAGGTGAGGCAATGATCCCAAATACCCTAATGTATGTGAATAACTCCTCCCCAAACCACCTTCCCACAGGGAGAATGTCAATTTCAGCTTCTGGGGAGAATCTTGGGGCATATTTGTTATATAGCATTTTATGAATAGGAAGCATCACTCCATGACAAATCTTATAGAAATGTGGGATGAAATTGGATTCCCACAGTTCTTTGTGGTAGACTTGAATAGGTAGAGGGTTATGTACTGTCCATTTCCACCCGATGATGGGAAAATTAGAGATGAAATAAATAGCATCCATGACATAGGTAGCTAAAAAGAAGGGAGGGTAAAACCTTTGAGAAAAACTTATTTTATTTCGATAATTTAAAATAGCAGAAGCTAAATTATCCAATAAAATTTGGGCCCAATCCATTATGGTGGAATTGGTGGCCGCATCCAATCAAGGCAACCATTCTAATGAAAACTTATTGATATCTGGCTTCCCAAATAGTCTATACAACATTGCAGGAGCAAAAAAATAGGGAGAAGAGAGGGAGCCAGTGGCGTACATACCATTTTTATCCTTCTTTAATGGTTCCTCCTTAATGGACCAACTTTTTGTGCAGTCTGCCAAATCCTCGTTTTCTTTTGGTGAAATTTTCCGCAAACTATTTGTTATAACTGGCCTGGGGTTCTGGCAGGTGATACATACGCCTCAAATTATTTGGGGTAAATGATCCCATGACCTCCTGGTTATGTGTCTTGAATTTCCTGTCAGATATATCAACGTGGTCTATAATCCACTTTACCATATCCGTGTAAGGAAGTATCTTCGGCCTTGCTGTAATACGATGTAGAAACGAGCATGCAAGCTCCGTTAGTGATGCTTTAGATGAGCCACGTCCATCTGCCGTAACTGTAACCTTCATAACTCTCAGGCTTTCTTCTTCTAACAGTCAGTACATGCCTTCCCAAGTAGATATCCCTGCTTCGTTGGTAAAAGTGGTGTCTGTAAATAACGGAGTTATCTCTGATTTTTCAGATGTGAGATCTTTGCCTTTCTTTCTCATTATACTCCGCGTGCTGTTTTGCGTATTGCTCCTGAAAAATTGTAAGCAGAGAACAAAGAGACGATAAGGATGATGGTGAATAATAAACAAAAATAAGGTGATGGGAAAGCTTTTAATTTTTAAAATCATATCAAAGATATCACCTTACGTGAGATGGTCCTTTAAACCAGATCTGATTCATTTTTACTAAATACCATCAATGGACTGTTAAGCTAACATTTAATGCTCATAACTCTTGCATCGAACGATGGAAAGTACTATCATTGAACTCTGAGCCCTCAGATCTGCAATAAAACGATTTGCTTCGCAATATCGCAGATCATGATATTGCAAAACCTATTACCTTTAACAACCATTTGTTTCATCATGTGGTTGCGAGATGCGATTTGCCAGAAGATTTATCACATTTTGCAATATCTGAGCATTTTGTATTAAATGGTGCTTCGATCAATGAAATCTGCGATATGCGATGAGTTTATAAGACTTACGATCTCGCATTCTCGCATTCTCGCTTTTTTGCATTTCGAAGAGTTTCTTGTGTAAAAGATGTCTGCCATTACCCTTTTTGCGATATGATGCTATCATTAAATAGTTGGTTTATTAAAGTTTTGCTTGGTACTCGAGATTTTCTGTTTACAAGGATTTTTCCTAACTTTTGTGGTTATATAGCGCTTTTTCATAAGGAGGCTCAACATTTATAATGTTTTTTATGCGCATGAAGCATGAAAAGGTAAAAGTTCATATTTTGGGAATTTTGCTTTGATATCATGTTTTATTGAAAACAAAAAGGCAATCTTAAGTGCTAAGTTTTGATTTTTTAGAAGGGTCCCCATTTATTAATGTTATTGCTAACACTAATAAAAAGGGGGGTTTTTGATGGTCACAACAGTTCCCAAACTCAGTGTGGTTGTAAAGGAGATCCTTCTTATCCCCCCAATGCTTTAATAATACATCATCTAAAGCCTCAATATCTACTATAGATCTTGGGGTCAGTTCTCTGAACCATTTTCTAGCCTCTCCATCTAGGCTTTAGACAAAGACTCTCATCCAGACATCATCTTCACTAATGTCCAGGTTATTAGCATAGCTATAGAATGACTCAAGGTGTTCTTCAACTGAAACACCTTCAGTCCTGGTGAACTTAGGCATATACTTATGATATTCTCCAGTAGGCATGACATTCAAAGGAGTGGGCAATATTAGAGGTCCATACCTAGTAGTTATGATTCTTTCCATTTTGTAGGTGCTTGTGGACCTGCCATAACTGTGGTGGCTAAAAGAGTACTGGAAGTTTGAATGACAGAGGGTTGAGAAGTGATTGATAGGACTAAAGGAGTATGATGGGTGTGAGGTGAGGTTTCCTTTGGGCTTACAAAAAAATAAACCTAAAGAATAAGGAGATTTGTGAATTTTTGAGAGTTTTTCTTCATTGCTAGTATTAGATGCTATATTCTCAACATGTATTTGTTCTATTATAGGCCTTTCTTGGAGAGATATAGGAGATTCTTTAGGTTTCCCTGAACCTAATGCTCCTTTATGCAATACTTTTCTCTCTTTGATGATTTTTGCAGGGTCAGGTACCAGGTCAGCTTGTAGCTTCTGAGGATTTCTCTGAGTATGCCTCACAAACTAAGCCAGAACTGTGAAGTGGAGTCACTAGATAGATGGTTACAACCAAAAAAGTGCCCAGACTTTGTCTATCATAAAAGCTGGATCTCTGTCGTTTCCCAGGAAGCTGAGCTTCAATTTCCTCTCCCCGGCAATGATGCCAATTATGTTATCACTCCAGGAAACTCTCCTAGGTTGCAGATTGGAGATGCCTGGTAACATATAATCTTCAATACTGTTCTCTGAACTATTGGAATGAAAGATGGTTTGGATCAAGCCAAATAACCATTTAAACTCTGTATTTATTTAAGACATGCATGAACACCCTCAGCTTACAAGGCTTTAGACCACTAATGCTCAATAGTTTGTAGATTCAATGAATGGATGGAGAATACTGATCATACTGGCAGATGCATATATATAAACACATATGAAGGGCTAGCTACATGCAGCAAATAAGAATACTGATTGTACTGGCAGATGCATATATAAAAACACATATGAATGGCTAGATATAGGTAGTAAAGAAGCTTGAAAATCTAATTTATCAACACAGAGATAAGATGACAGTTATCTGGCATTAGATACAGAAGAAACATGAACAAACTATTCAAGTGCAAGCTTAGAACAGAGGAGAAAATGAATATTGAACATATAACAACAAAAGAAGCTTGTATTGCTAATGAATGAAGATGAGAAGCTTGAGTAGAAAGGTCTCAATAGTCTCCAGAAGTTGAACCCTTGTTACATTTAGTTTCCAGCCTTTTATACGCCTTTTACAATGCTTCTGAGCTCTCAAAGGCTGGGAGTCTTAATCTGTCTTGTTAATTGATTGATGTCTTGACTAGGCAAGCATGGATTGGGTGTTTTTTCCTTTTGACAGAGGAATAACCCACCTTCAGGTAGTTTGATGCACTGTGTGGGAGCTCTCTCGTACAAGAGATGCCACATGATGTTGGTTTTGATGAGCTATGCTGGGCCGTTGATGCTTCTGTTGTTTTGGGCAAGCTGCGCTGTCTGCTCCATGATATTTCTGTTTCGGGCTAGCTGCGCGTGTTGTGCTGTTCATGATCACTTTCCGGCCTCTGTTAGGTAATGGAAAGGGTCTTTGGGCTTGTCTAATCCCTTTAAATGTTTATAAATATTGTTTTCCTGTATTTACACAGAAAACACTACATGCAGCAAAAGCCCACCCATCTTAGTTTGTTTCGAACTTCAAAAGTCCTTAATCATGGCCTATCCCTATATTGGGTCCCCCCTTAGGGTTGTTATCACAAATCGCAAGTGGCCTGGTCCCTTGCTTCACTTTGTATTCTGAAACATGTTGAAAAACACTAAAAAACCATGAAAAGTGGCTTATGGCGGACCTGAAAAATTATGCATTTCATTCTTGAACCCTTTCAGGTCCGAGACCTATCGCATTGTCACTGCCGAAGGCTCCCTTTGTATTTCTTAAAATCTGAAAAACATTGAAAATGCATTAAAATTGGCCTTCTTGCGGACCTGAAATATTATGCAATATTACGTATATAACTGTCAGGTCCAGTTATTGGGTCACCCATGTGTATATGCCAGCTCCCTTTGTATAGCCGATGCAATATAGCGATGTGATCAATTGCAATCGCATGTCGCTCATGCCCCATGCCCGTGGCTAGCGCACTCCTTTGTAATTATCGATAGCGATACCCCCATGTAACATGGGCTGTCGATCTGCGTGCTTGATCGACGGTCCATGTTGAATCACCGATCGCTGTCGCAAGTTTTATATTGTCTACACCGATACCTGCCGGTTTCCTCCACCGATCCGATCATCAGCGATCACTGATCGGCGGTGTCTTGTGCCGATTGCTACTGCCTGTTGATCAAATTTGTCGATTGCGATTTGCCGCTTAGATCTGGGCCGTTGATCAGCCAGATCTAATGACTGCTGTGCGTTGGACTGGTTTTCATGGTTTTGGAGTGTTTTTGCCTCCCGATAGTGTATTTCTGCCCTTCCAAGGGCTCTTGGAATGCGATGGTTCTGACTTCCAATGATCCTTGAGAGGATTTTGAAGATTTCAAGGGCATTTTTTGATCCATCTTTGTCATGATTTTAAGCAAACTTTGGAGACTTTGGGAGTGTTTTTGGTCCATTTTTGGGCCAAATGCCAACAAGGCTAATAGGATCCATAAAATCAAAAGAGAGGAGGTCATTGAGTCTCATGGCTTTCATGGTGAGTGTTATGAGTCCAAGATTAATCCTCTGTATTTCTGGCACATTGGTGGGAAGCATTTCATTGTAATACACACTTTTTGTATACAAATGATAACACTTACCATGACCTATACAACCAGGATGTCTATTACGTTACTAAGTGGATGCTTGAGAAACGGTGTAATGACCAATGAATTGAATAAATTTTGAATTCTATACATTTTGATTAGTAAAGCTAGGATCAACAACATAGTAGATTCCATCAATGGCTAGAATAGCTTCTGCAATATTGCTTGCCAAGATCACTTTTCTTTTACATTTCGGTTTTGTCAAGTGAATCCGCATGTTTACACTAAATTCACCTAAGAAAACAAATCATGATGAGTTGACATAACAAGATTGTCACAACTTTTAAGTAATTATTTCACTATGGAAATCTTCTTACAAGTATTCCATATCGTAGCTCAAAGACTCCAAGCTGTTTCTGAACACCCACACAATTGTGATTTTTGAAACGAGGTAGGCTCAATGTCGATTCCTCGCCTTTCTGAAATATTTTCAAACCACAATGGTGCGTGTTGAGGCAGCAAGGGCCATTTGTGCTTTGGCATTTGTTTTCTTTTACTATGTTGGGAATAGTCCCACATTGTTAAACCAAAAGGACTTATTGGTAATTTATATAAAATATTGTTAGTGATTTTTGTTCGACGCATTGTGCCAAAATTTTACGGTCCCTTGTGGTTCCCCGTTGATGCCTTGTCTCGGCTAACCTGGTCAACTTTGACTCAGTGGTAACCTTGGTCAACTTTGACTCGGTGCTAACCTTGGACTCCTTGGTCAACTTGGTGCTAACCTTGGACTCTGTCTCAGCGCTAACCTTGGTCAACTTGGCGCTAACCTTGGACTCTGTCTGAGCGCTAACCTTGGTCAACTTTGACTCGACGCTAACCATGGTCAACTTTGACTCGGCGCTAACCTTGGACTCCTTGGTTAACTTTAACTCTTGATTAATCGAATTTGGTTAACCTTGGATTCCTTGGTCAACTTGGTGCTAACCTTGGTCGATTTGGACTCCTTGGTCAACTTTGACTCAGCACTAACCTTACTCAACTTTGACTCGGCGCTAACCTTGGTCAACTTTGACTCGGTGCTAACCTTTGGCTCCTTGGTCAATGTGGTCAACTTTGGCTTGGCGCTAACCTTGGACTCCTTGGTCAACTTTAACTCTTGATTAGTCGAATTTGGTTAACCTTGGATTCCTTGGTCAACTTGGTGAAAACCTTGGCACTAACCTTGGTCAACTTTGACTCGGCGCTAACCTTGGACAACTTTGTCTCGGCATTAACTTTGGACTCCTTGGTCAACTTGGTCAACTTTGACTCAGCGCTAACCTTGGACTCCTTGGTCAACTTGGTCAACTTTGACTTAGCGCTAACCTTGGACTCCTTGGTCAACTTTAACTTTTGATTAGTTGAATTTGGTTAACCTTGGATTCCTTGGTCAACTTGGCGCTAACCTTGGTCAACTTGGACTCCCTGGTCAACTTGGTGCTAACTTTGGACTCTGTCTCAGCGCTAACCTTGGTCAACTTTGACTCGGCGCTAACCTTGGACTCCTTGGTCAACTTGGCGCTAACCTTGGACTCCTTGGTCAACTTTGACTCTTGATTAGTCGAATTTGGTTAACCTTGGATTCCTTGGTCAACTTTGACTCTTGACTCTGGATTAGTCGAAATTTGGTTAACCTTGGTCAACTTTGACTCTTGACTCTTGATTAGTCGAATTTGGTTAACCTTGGTCAACTTTGACTCTTGATTAGTCGAATTTGGTTAACGTTGGTCAAATTTGACTCTTGGTTAGTCGAATTTGGTTAACCTTGGTCAACACTCTTGATTAGTCGAATTTGGTTAATCATTAGTCAAATTTGGTTAACCTTGACCAACTTTGATTAGTTGACTTTGGCGCTATCCTAACTTTGATTAGTTGACTTTGACGCTAACCTTGGTCAACTTTGACTCTTGATTAGTCGAATTTGGTTAACCTTGACCAAATTTGACTTTGATTAGTTGACTTTGGTTAACCTTGACCAACTTTGACTTTGATTAGTTGACTTTTGTTAACCTTGCCGAACTTTGATTTGATTAGTTGACTTTGGTTAACCTTGACCAACTTTGACTTTGATTAGTCGACTTTGGTTAACCTTGACCAACTTTGATTAGTCGACTTTGGTTAACCTTGACCAACTTTGACTTTGATTAGTCGACTTTGGTTAACCTTGACCAACTTTGATTAGTCGACTTCGGTTAACCTTGACCAAATTTGACTTTGTTTAGTCGAATTTGGTTAACCTTGATCAACTTTGACTTTGATTAGTTGACTTTGCTTAACCTTGACCAACTTTGACTTGGCACTAACCTTGACTAAAAGTACCTTGACCAACTTTGATTAGTTGACTATGGTAAATTTTGACCAACTTTCACTCGACGCTAACCTTGACCAAATTTTAGTCGACTTTGGTTAACCTTCGTCAACTTTGACTCGGTGCTAACCTTGACCAACTTTTAGTCGAATTTGGTTAGCCTTGGTCAACTTTGACTCGGCACTAACCTTGACCAACTTTAACTATTGATTAGTCGACTTTGGTTTGACTATTGATTAGTGGTCTGACCAACTTTGACTATTGATTAGTGGACTTTGGTTTGACTATTGATTAGTGGACTTTGGTTTGACTAATCATTTACTTATCAGTGGACTTTGGTTTAACTAATCATTGGTTAGTGGACTTTGGTTTGACTAATCAATAATTACTGGACTTTGGTTTGACTAATCATTTATTGATTAGTGGACTTTGGTTTGACTAATCATTGATTAGTGGACTTTGGGGATTAGTGGACTTTGGTTTGACTAATCAATAATTAGTGGACTTTGGTTTGACTAATCATTGATTAGTGGACTTTGGTTTGACTATTGATTAATGGACTTTGGTTTGACTAATCATTGATTAGTGGACTTTGGTTTGACTATTGATTCGTGGACTTTGGTTTGACTAATCATTGATTAGTGGACTTTGGTGGGCTTGTCACTATTGATGTTTTGACTATTGATTAGTGGATTTTGGTTTGCCTATTGATTAGTGGATTTTGGTGGGCTTGTCACTATTGATTAGTGGACTTTGGTGGGCTTGTCACTATTGATTAGTGGATTTTGGTGGTTTTGATTAGTGGACTTTGGTGGGCTTGTCACTATTGATTAGTGGACTTTGGTGGTTGGCTTGTCAGTCTAACCCTTTAACCACTCCTTAACTATTAGTGGACTTTGGTGCTTGGCTTGTTAGTCTAACCCCTTAATTGAAAAGTTGACATGGTAATAAAATTGAAAAGTTGACGTGGTAAATTTGAATAATAAAACGGAAATCTCTGACTAATAAAAGAATTCTAACCCCTTTTATTACTTTGGTGCTTGGCTTGTCAGTGTAACCCGGCTTTGACCAACTTTGACTATTGATTGGTGGACTTTGGTGCTTGGCTTGTCAATCTAATCCCTTAATTGAAAAGTTGATGTGGTAAATTTGACCAATAAAATGGAAAAATCTTACTAATAAAAAAATTCTAACCCCTTTTATTACTTTGGTGCTTGGCTTGTCAGTGTAACCCGCTTGGCTTGTTAGTTTAACATCTTAACTGAAAATTTGACGTGGTAAATCTGACTAATAAAACGGAAAACCCTGACTAGTAAAAGAATTCTAACCCCTTTTATTACTTTGGTGCTTGGCTTGTCAGTGTAACCTGCTTGGCTTGTCAGTCTCACACCTTAACTGGAAAGTTGATGTGGTAAATTTGACTAATAAAATAGGAAACTTTGACTAATAAAAGAATTCTAACCCCTTTTATTACTTTGGTGCTTGACTTGTTAATGTAACCTGCTTGGCTTGTCAGTCTAACCCCTTAACTGAAAAGTTGACGTAGTTGACATGGCAAATCTGGCTAATAAAACAGAAAACTCTGACTAATAAAAGAATTCTAACCCCTTTTATATTAATATAAGAAATCTAACCCTTTCCCATTTATATTATCTAATCCCTAAACCCCTTCCTCTTTAGATTATCTAACCCCTTTTATATTTATAAAAGAAATAAGATATAAAAAGAATCTAACCCTTTTATATTAATAAAAGAAATCTAACCCCTTTATAGTAATAAAAGAAATAAATATAAAAGAAATCTAACCCCTTTATATTAATAAAAGAAATCTAACCCCTTCCTCTTTAATATTATCTAACCCTTCCTCCTTTATATTAATAAAATAAATAAAATATAAAGAAATCTAACCTCTTTCTCTTATATTAATAAAATAAATAAAATATAAAAGAATCTAACATTTTTGTATTAATAAAAGAAATCTAACCCCTTTATATTAATAAAAGGAATAAAATATAAAAGAAATCTAACCCCTTGTTGACTTGGAGATTGAGCCCTAAAACCCATTAATAAAAGAAATAAACTATAAAAGAAATCTAACCTCTTTATATTAATAAAAGAAATCTAACCCCTTGTTGATTTATTAATAAAAGAAATCTAACCCTTGTTGACTTGGAGATTGAGGCCTAAAACTTATTAATAAAGAAACTAACCCCTTGTTGACTTGAAGATTGGGGCCTAAAACCTAATAAAATAAATCTAACTCCTTTATATTAATAAAAGAGATTTAACCTTGTTGACTTGGAGATTGGGGCCAAAAACATATTAATAAAAAAAATCTAACCCCTTGCTGATTTGGAGATTGGGGCCTAAAACCTAATAAATCTGACTAATAAAAGAAATCTAACCCTATTATAAATATGATGGAAAAGGGTCCTAAAACCAAAGAAATCTAACCCCTTTATAAATCTGACTAATAAAACAAATGTAACCCCTATCCGACTAACCAAAGAAATCTAACCACTTTATAAATCCGACTAATAAAACAAATCTAACACCTTTTTAAATCCGATGGAAAGTTGACTTGGAGATTGGGGCCTAACACTCAACCCAATAAATTATAAATCTGATGGAAAAGGGGCTTGCTATAGTGGCTATAACGCCCTCCAAAATTTTGGTCTTCATGCAATTTCAGAGCCTTCCTTGGGTTTTTCCTTGACGTTTGCAAGCACTTGGGCTCATCCCGTGAGCTCGTAGTGAGCCTTTTCACCCTGCTCACTTCATCGTTCAATGGACATCTTTTTGCATGTTGTTTACAATGTCATGCTTGCAGTCATGTTCTGGCCACATATAAGGTCCCTTTTTATGTGCACAAGTTGTATTCGCTATGTAAACATCTGCCGCACTTACACACGGAGTTGTGTGCATTGTTGCACAAGCATCGTCGTGGTTGTTCAATGATTTATCACAAGCGTCGCGCTTGTCACTTGCACTGTTGGTCAATCACTTTGAGTATATGTTTTCTTGATGGTTTGAGGCGTCTTGTCGTCAAGTCATGGTGAGTGTGTGTTTGCAAGGTCGCATATGCAAAAATTCACTTTCTCACACACTTAGTCATTTTGCTGAAGTTCTGACAACCATATGAGCCTCTAACAGCCGTACCTAAACCCTAGAATCAACTCGACCAACTGTCACCCAGAACATCGTAGAAGTGTCCAATAATCCATTTCAACCTGTGCTGCCCACAAGCTAATCAACCAACCCTCCTGCTGGTCAACTGGAGAGTTTGACCAAGCAGTGACCCCGGGACTCACTTCCCTAAAAAATTGCGCAAAAGCTACAGACCTTGCCCGCTCCACTGACTGAGAAAACTGCACAGACAGGCCAGAAAAACACCTAGTGTCCATCCCTGTCTCCCTTTCCACAATTTTTCCAGCCAGCCACCCAGTCAGCCGATCGACTGCTCACCCAGAAAATTGCGTAAATTTCATGAGTAGTCCCTTAGATGCCCAACAACCCGCTCAGCTCAGAAACTACGTAGAGGTGTTCAGCAGGCCAGCCTCCCAGAAATTGCACAATTTTTGTCACCAATAGTCCCACAACGTGCTGCCAGATCCCTGAAAAAAATGCACATTTTTTCTTGGCAAGCCTCCTGCAGCCCGCTTCCATCTCCCGAGGAATTATGCAATTTTTACAGCCAAGCCCCTTTGCTTCTTACAATGCTTCCCTCCAGAAATTGTGTAGATTTTCCCTCCAGCTCACCTGCCTCCGAAAGTGAATGACAATGCATCATGGTAGACTAGGAGGTTTATGGATTTGATGTCGTCTCGTCATGAGTGATTGTAGATACATGTACATCGATAAGACATGATGTGACAACGGACGAGATGAAAAAGGAAAGCACATGCAAGGAGATGTGTTCTCCGATGGATGAATGGACGATGCATGTGAGGATAATTTTTTGCGAACAGAAAATGCAGGAGAGGAGAATTTTTCGCGAACGAACGAACATGTGAAGCATGCCAAAGTACAGGCAAGCGAGTGACATGCACATGCAACATCAAACAAACTCCAATACTATCGAAGACTCCACACACCTTGCCATACGAAGGTGAAGCTGTGATACACCAAGAGCACATCCATTACTCGGCAGCACTATAGCGCGACATGGACACCACCAACAACATGAACATGCCAACACTATCCTGTCGAGTCGTGTCATGAGTCATTTTGTCCGCATCACTATTGTGGGCCATACATGTAACGTGGAAGTACAAGGGACCCACATGTCATACAGAGAGTCATGTAAAGGTGAAGAGTCAAATAAGTCAAACAATCATAAGGGAAGTGGAATAGTCACAAGGGCCAATTTTACCCTTGGGTATAAATACCCCCTCATTTGTACATGCAAAGGACCTTTTTTCACCTTGGCTCCTCCCACATAGCCTTGAGAGTTTGTAGTCCTTTCTTTTAGGAGCGAAGCAGTGGCTCCGAAACCCCTTTCACAGGGTTAGTGATGTATGGTGTACCAATGTGTCTTGGAACTTTCGCTTAATTTAGAAGCCTGATAATAGGGCAACACGTTTTGACACATGTATAGCAACTGTTTGTGAGACTAATCTTGAACACTTGTAATGCATGTTGCTTTAACCTATGTTAAACAATTGAACTCTTTCAGTTTCTCTAATACATATATTTATGAAACTGTGTTGTATGAGTGTCAACATTGTCTTGCCTGCGTGGGTTGCCTCACCGGGCATCAGAAAGAAACTTTCCCATAAACTTGTTATAACGACCGTCACACGCACGTTGTTAAAATTGGCAACTAGGGCCACACTTCATGTGGGTCATCTTATTTATGGAAGTTGATATTTTGTTTGGATCTCTCTCATTGAGAGGTGTAGGATTGATCTAAAGATCATCCGATTCCGATAAGTATTCATGGAGTTATGAATTTATTTATGTTATAAGACAAATTGTCAAGTCGGCCAGCAACTTGAGAAGGCTCAGAAGCCCAATAGACATGTCTATTCATCATCTACGTTTTAGTATAAATAAAAGAAGATTTGAAGTCATTTACACACACTCTTTATGTGATCTCCTCTCCACGTCTTGGGTTTTTGGAGAAAGAGAGACATTAAAGAGTACGCTGGCCTTGTATGATGTCCTAGATGCAGTACGATGCCCTAGCCACAGTAAATCTAACCGCAGAGAGGATGATACCCTAGCCGTAGCCAAATGGAGAGAAGTAGCTGCAAATTGAAGGATATCTATCTGCTATCTTAGGGAGCTACAATATGCAGTCTAAAGAAACCCTAATCTGTGGACTAGGAGGCCCTAACTGCTGTTGAGAGAAGCCTAATCCACAACACAAAGGAGGGCCTTATACGTAGGTCAAGAGGAGACTTAAACACAAGTCCTAGCCGTCTAAATGAGATCCCTAACTCACTGTTCTAAGCTGCAGTCATAAAGGGGTCCATCTATAACTATAGGAGGCATTACACAGTTTGAGGTAATATGAACCATACACTGACCTTATACACAGTCATACGCTGTCCTAAATAAGATTAAATATGCTGCCTTAATACACTATATAATGAAGCTCTAAAAAGAGCCCTAACTGCTGTTAAGAGGAAGATATAATCTCACATCTATCCACAATTATAAGCTGCTCATGGAGATAGTTATACGTTGTTCATGGAGACATATATATGCAAGTCATGAAGATAGTTATACGCTATTCATGGTGACTAAGTGCTATCATAGAAGAACTATAGATAGCATGGACTTGACAGTGGTGCAACCTCAAGGACAAGCTATGTTGGGTCCCTATAATACTAGTGATTACCCATTACTATTGTAGTTATACCCGTTATTAATATTGTTGTGCCCCTATTGCCCCCATATTGTTATTACTGTGGCCCATAGAATCCCTTTATTATTATTTTTGTGGCTTTATATTATTATTGTTAGGTCGGCTGGTTTATATTGTGACTCCTTAGACTCCTATATATAGAAAGGAGGTTTTTTCATTTGAATCATCCAAGAATTGTTTATTTATGTAATGTAAAGGAGGTTTCCTCCTCGAAGAGGCTGAATTCTAAGGCGTTGATCTATCTTTTCTATCTTTTTTTGAGCTGGTTTTATAACATTTGGTATCAGAGCTTTGGATTCTAGGGTTTCGCTGCTCCAAACAAGCCATCGTGTAATTTTCGCTATAACTTTTTTTTTTGTGACGTTTCAGAAGTCACAAAAAAACCCATTTGAGAAGAAATCATGTTGAACCTTGGGTCCAAATTTCAGAGCTTTTAACGTGATGTTTGCGGAGATATGATCTGAGGAAGTTCGTCTTTTTGCAAACTCATGAATTACATTCCAAACAGGTGACTGGGGGAAAATCGTCATAACTTTCTCTCTGGGGATCGGATTGAAATTTTGTAAGAAGGTGCAGAAAGAGGACGGACTTTAGTTTCTTGTATGCATTTTTCAGCTCCAAAGGTCGAAACAGTGACTCGTGGCACGTCGTACAAGTTCGCTCTACTGAACTAGTTTATAATCAAGTCACTGTGGGAGATTTCGCATAACTCTTTCTTGGAGAAACCAATTTGGGTCAGACTTGTGGCATTTGAAAGAGGACACAAAGGGCTACTACAGATCACAAATTCAGGACTAGAGAATCGGAAAGTACAGAGATACATCAGAGGCAATATCAAGCTCCTACAAAGTGAAAAAAGGTGTGTAGATTTTCTTAAATTTTTGTTTAAGCTTGGTTTGAAAATTTATTTTGAAGGAATTCAAAGGGCATAATAGAGCATTGTTATCAGTAATTGATGTCCCGAGGAAGGAAAATTCAAACTCCTAGTAAGGAGCCTGGAAGCTCTAGCATGACTCATGAAGAAGAAGAAAAAATGCTATATGATATATCAAAATTACAAGAACAAGTGCAACAAGTGTCACTTGCACAAAAAGCAACAGAATCTAAGATGGATGGTTTAAGGAAAGATGTAGAAGCTAAGAGGGATGGTTTAAAGAAAAGCGTAGAAGCTAAAATTGATGGCATGGATGATAAGATGGAAGAATTGAAGATAAATATGAATAAGTTGCTACAAGAAATGGTCAATAAGGGTGAAAGGGTACTAAAGGAAACTCATGATGAGAACAAAAGAAATGTTAATCATGATTCTATAGACTCTAATGTTGGATCGAAGACTCACCATATTCCAAAAATCGATATGAGGAAGTTTGATGGCAAGGATCCTGCCACATGGATATTACAAATGGAGCAGTTCTTCGATCTCAATAATGTGCAAAACACACAAAAGGTACGTATGGCAACTTTATATTTGGAACCAAATCAATTTGTATGGTATCAATGGCTTTGCTCATGTAAACAATTATCACTTGGGCAATTTTTACCGAAGAATTGATGGCACATTATGAGGATACAAAAAGCAACACTTTTTTTAGCCAATTGATAAGTCTCAAACAAAAGGGTCCAATAATTGAGCATATTAAGGAGTTCCAAAAATTGAACATAAGGGTAAAAGATATTCCAGAGGAGCATAGGATTGATGTGTTCATAGGGTCTTTACAGGATAATATCCAACATGATGTTCACCTTTGGGAACCTGATTCATTAGAGAAGGCATTCAGGTTAGCAAGAAAAATGGAAAGCAAAATTATAGCAACCAGGAAGCATACCACTCACATCTATAAAGAACGGAAGTGTTGTTGCCGCTAGTCTTCCATAACCTATAAGGTTGACACCACAACAATTGGAAGAAAAAAGAGCAAAAGGGCTTTGTTACAGTTGTGATAGAAAATACACTAAAGGTCATAAAGTGTGCTGAGAATAAATTATTCTACATAGATTGTGAAGAGGAAGAAGAAAAGGAGCAAGAAAGGTCAAAAGAAGAAGATATACTCTAGGAATAAAGCCTAGATGAAGAAGAAATAAATCCAACCATATCTTGTAATGCACTGGTAGGAATTACCACTCCTCAAACTATCAAGATAGAAGGACAAATCAAGAAGAAAAAGGTAATAGTGTTGATTGATTCAGGAAGCACCCAAAATTTTATTCATTGTAGGGTAGCAAAAGAATTGAATTGCTTCCTATATCCAGCACCAGAGTGTCAAGTGATGATTGCAAATGGAGGAACAATAAATTT
Source organism: Pinus taeda (assembly GCA_000404065.3). Lineage (NCBI taxonomy): Eukaryota > Viridiplantae > Streptophyta > Pinopsida > Pinales > Pinaceae > Pinus > Pinus taeda. The sequence continues at coordinate 16,431 of APFE031591134.1, forward strand.
CTCTCGAAAGTGCCATAATATCAAGCTATCCATGGGAGAATATGTATTGACTAGCCCAATGCTTTCCATTCCAATGGGAGGTGTTGATGTTGTACTAGGAGTCCAATG
>APFE031591135.1:0-14371 GCA_000404065.3 Pinus taeda
CCTAAGCAATGTTTCTTATTGGCAAAAGGGAGGTTTTTCAAAGTCTTGTTTCAATGGGCATGAGCCATGAACCATTCACATTTCACCATTAAATACAAAACAATTGTAGTGGATGAGAGCCTACCTGGCAAATTTATGGGAAGTTTGGGCGATTTGATGAATTTGCAAACAAGTTTCGGGCTTCAAACTGAGTGCGTCGCACTCATCACCCGGTGCGTAGTGTGCTCCCTATGCGTCGCGCGCGTGAAAATTTACACTAGCCAGTGGAGCCCAGTGCGCCGCGCGCACTCAATGTGTCGCGTGCCTTCTGTATGGGTCACGCGCACCCTCAAGCCTGTCAATCAACCCTTCAAACGCGTCTTCTGGCCTCCACTTCACAAATTCGACTTTTGCCTTGAGAAATGGTGGAAATGGATGATCTTCCATGATTTATATGTGAAGAAAATATCTCACCAAATCAGATTTGATTTTAAATTGCTCCATAACCCTCTTTCATAATGTTTGGCATTTTGACATTCTTTCAGGATTAATAGACTTCTGCTTTTTGGTTTCCTTCTTAAATTTGGTTGAAATAATGATTTTCTTTGATACTTTTTGCATGGATAACTGTGATATGATTTGGCAAAGGAGATTAGGGTTGCACCTGGATATTTCGAGATCTTGGAATTTTTGAAAAATTTTACAAAGACGACAAGTCGACTTATTTTCAAAACAGAGTTTTGAAGAGAAGTCATAATCAATTGTTCTGATGATAAAAATATTTGAGATAACAACATATCAGGGACCTCCCTCTGGCCTGCTGGCTTTATTAGACTTTGCAAAAACCAAATTGACTTAACCCTAGACCTAATGATCGAGAACACTTGTCATGACCTAGAAATTGAAACAGGGCTGCAAATGACTGTTCAAGACTTTGATTTTTTATAAATGGACCTAAGCCAGCAGTGTCAAGCATGAGGGGAATGAGTAACACAAACCTTTCCGTTAGATTTATGGCATGCTCCTAACGAGTGCCAATGATCGAAACTAATGGGACACCTAAACATGAAGTGCAAAAAAGAGTTTTGATCTCTGACGGAGGGATAACCAGACCGACTCTAACATTGGCTCCAATGGGGATGGTAGCTCCTCGGAGGTGCCAAGAACAACAGATCTTTGTAGGAGCTAGACAGTGCCTTCATCCATTGGGCTATGGAGTCATTATTTTAACACAAAACTTTGACAATGTGAGTGACTGCAGATTTGACTGAAAACCGAAGACAACTTTGACCAAAACTGACTCGATTTTTAAACTAAAAGGACTAATAGAACTGACTTGACAAACTTCAAACCAACTAACCTCCATCTCCAGAATTATAGCCTTCACTGCGGGCCCCAAACTAAAGATGAGAAATTAGTACACATGTGCAATAAAACAAAAGTAAAACGATATATACAATGATGATGAAATGAGCAAAAAATACTCAGAAGTGGTATCCTTTGAGTAGCCGACCATTGATCGGCCCTCCAGGACAATCATCTCCATTCATTTCTTTGAGAAGAAAAGCATTCTAGCCACGATACGTTGCAATCTTGTAAGGACCCTTCCATAAGTTTTCAAATTTGTCGTGCTTTCCTTTGTCTTCATGTCAGGCATCCCACCTCAAAACTACCTCATCTAGCTGAAATGTGTCTGCTTTTGCCTTCCTGTCATAAATCTTTTTTATGCGCTCCTGCAACTTGAAAATATTTCGAAATACCTCCTCCCGTGTCTGCTGTAAATGAATCATCTGATTAATCCTTCTCTGCATAGGATCTTCCTCACTACCGGCTTCCTGAAGCAATTTGACCACCGGGACAGCAAGCAAAGTAGGAAAAATCGTGTCTGTCCCGTACACCAACTCGAAAGGAGACATGCCAATAGAATTTTTCTGACTCACCCTATCAGCCCACAGTGCATTCACTAATTTTTGTGCCAGCCCTTTTTATTAATTTCCAGCAATTTCTTAATGATATTAACCAAAGATTTATTAGATGACTCCGCCAATCCATTTCCCTGAGGATGGTATGCGGTTGAATGTCCCAAGCTGATATTGTACTTATAGCAAAACTCAACCATTCTTTTTGACTTGAATGCCGCTGCATTATTTGTGATTAGCTTACTAGGACACCCAAAACGCGACAAAATATTGGTTTCAAGAAAAGAGATAATTACCGCATTCGTGGCTTGTCGAGTAGGAATTGCTTCAATCCATTTTGTGAAGTAGTTCATGGCTATCAATATCCATCTATGTTGTCCTGGCGATGCCGGATGGATTTCCCCAATGAAATCCAATCCCCACTGCTGAAAAGGTGCACTAACTTCAATTGGTTTGAGAGGCGAAGGCTGTAGTTTCTGCTTCCCTTCGAAAATTTGGCATTTGTGACAATTCTTAACAGCCTTATAAACATCTGAAAACAGCGTAGGCCAATAATAATCTGCCCTTAGAATCTTATTCGCTGTGGTTTTCCAAAATAGATGGCCTCCGCATTCTCCTCTATGAAAGTCTTCCACAACTCTTTTGGCTTCCTCCTCTACCAAACAATTCAATAACATTCCACCAGGGTCTTTCCAATACAATGCAGAATTTAGTATGCAAAATTTTGCAGCTTTCAATTTCAATGTTCTACTCTTATTTAGGTGAAGAAAAATTCTGAAGTACATATAAAATGTTAGCATACCAAGGGGAAAAAGAAACATATCAGATACCTGAACTGATGAACTCTCCTCATCTTCATCAGACATGGCAGAAATCAAATTTATATCTAGAACCTGCAGATTTGTTTCAGCCATGAGCTTGGCGAGTCCTTGTCCTTTGATCAGCTTGGTTGGTTTAATCTCCACATCGTATTCTAACAAAGCAACGATCCATTTACCCCGTCTTCCTTCTGGATCTGCCTGTACCAAAACATCTTTAACTGTTGCGTTAGGAACATATGCTATAATGTGGGAATGTAGTATATACACACGGAAATCTTTCAAGGCCTTTACAAGCGCAAGTGCTTGTTTCTCAATAATATTGTACTTCAATGCTCCGTCCCTTATAATCCGATTGAAAAAGGCAATGGGCTTCTCAACTCCGTCTATTTTCTGCATTAAAACAGCTGCCAAAGTGTGCTCAGAAGAAAACGAAAACAAAATAAAGTCCTACGTGTAGTCCGGGCTTATTAAAATAGGAGCTGAAGAAAGAGCTAACTTCACTAAATTGAATGATTTCACCGCCTCTTCTGTCCACTTTACCTGACTGTCCTTTTTCAGCATATTCGTGATTTCTCTAAGATGCTCAGCAAGATTTGGAATGAAATGACGCAGAAAATTCATTTTACCATTAAAGGATTGTATTTCTTTCTTATTCTGGGGCTGTTCAATTTGCTGGATGGCTTCAACACATGCAGGTTCAACACAGATGCCATCTTTCGATATGATGTGGCCAAGGAGCTTGCCCTCATTCATGGCAAAAAGACTCTTTTTCGGATTCAGCGAAATGCCATATTTTCTGCACTTTTGAAAAACAACTTTCAAATGATATAAGTGTTCTTCATCAGAATTTGAAAACACAGTTAAATCATCAAGGTAAACAACCAAAAATACATCTTTCTCGTTGGCGAAAGCCATGTCCATTGCACGCTGAAAGGTTGCTCCTGCATTCTTCAAACCAAACGGCATTTTTGCATAATGAAACGTTCCCCACGAAGTGGTAAACGCAGTTTAATCACAATCATCTTCATGCACTAAAATTTGATTATATCCTGAATAGCCGTCGAGTAGTGACATCCTTGATGCTCCAACTACTCGCTGCAATATGTGGTCCATTTTTGGCAGCGGATAATTGTCTTTTAATGATACCTTATTCAAAATTTTGAATTCGATACATAAACGGATCTCACCTGTTTCCTTTCTCAGGGGCACCAAATTTGATATCCAATCTGAAAATCAGATAGGCACAATGATTCTTGACTTATACAATATGTTTACCTCTTTTTCAATCGATGGTAGCAGCTTTGGATTGATTCTCCTCAACTTTTGACGAAAATGCTTCTGATTTGATTTAATGGGGATAGTATGCTGAATGATATTAGTGTCATATGTTTTTAAATCTGAGTAATCCCACGCAAAAGCATCAGAAAATAAAGACAACAACTTCACATACTCTGCCTTTACCTTTGGTGACAATGACTTTGATAATTTTATCATCTTGGGATTCTAAGTTGTCCCAATATTTACCTCTTCAACACCTTTTTTAGTTGGCCTCAATGTTGGTTTACGGGCTATATCATCTTGGTCAAAGAGTTCCTCCAAAGGAATCAATCCCTTAGGAATGCTATTATCTTTAAGTTGCAGTACTTCCATTTGATTTATTTGTATATCATCACTACCATCATCAAGTTCTGTATCTATGGAGGTGTCTTTGAACTTACCCTTATTCTGCAGAAAATGATTAATCTCCTCGTCATCCTGAAAGACTTGCCAACATCATTGATTGTCTAGAACGGTGGGACGGTGTTTCACATGAATCTCGAACTTGTTGCTGGAATTCCTCGGAATTTTTAAGTTGATTGCTGCCTTAGCAAGTCCATCATCAACACCATTTTGTATGCGAGGCACACATGTCAAGGTATGATCAGAAAATAACTTCAGAATATCTAAGACTACATTACGATAAGCTCTCATGCGAGGATGCTTGGCCTGAAACTCACCCTTAACCTGCTTTATCACCAACTCTGAATCACCATAGACTGCAATCCTTTTCGCTTTCAGCTTTCTAATAATTTTAAGGCTAGCAATTAGAGCCTCATATTCAGCTTCATTATTAGAACAGTCAAATGCTAGCTTGTATGAACACACTCTCACTTTGCTTGGAACCTTATCCGTAGCAGAAAATGGACTACGAATCCAAACACCAATTCTAGCACCATCACTACCTACTACGCCATCAAAATACATGGTCCAAAGACCATCTTCATCGTCCTCTAAATGTTGAAATTGCACCAGCTCTGTTTTTCCTGTTTGTTGCCCATTGTCTTTAGCTGATTTCTCCACAGTAGTTTGCTTTTCTCTTCTTTCTCTTTGCAGAACTTCTCTAAAATTCTCAGTGATTTCTGGTATATCTTCCACCTGAACTAATTGACTATCAATATCATTTAAACTATCATCAAACAACACAAATGACGCTAAGTCGGTATGTACATAATTTACAAGATGATTGATTGGCTTTTCTTTGCTAGTTATCATGTATTTGATCTTCTACTCTCAATATAACTTTCTCATTTGACCAAAGACTGGAATTGTTGCGTAAGAGAAATCTAACTGTAGTGTACCTTTCAATTTTGCCCCCCAAGATCTTGAAAGGAGCATCCCAAATCGCAGAGGAATGTCCGCCACAACCACATCCATCAAGACATTCTTCGCTAGAACTTGGTCTAAGCTAACAACCAAATCTTTGATGAGTCTGATACACCTCACACGACTGGAATCAAATGAATACAAATCATGATATTTCCTTGTAATGTCTAGTCCCATCTTTTCCATGATCACCTTTGGCATCAAATTGGGCGAGGCACCCGAATCGAACATGGCATTGTGCAATACATATTCATGCAACCTCAAACTGATATAAAAGGGAGGAACATCACTGTCAGGGGACTCACCATCTAATGCAGGCCCAAATATCAATTCTGGTTTATCGTCTTCTACATTTACCGTGTCAAACATTGGATCAAAATTCAGAATTTTGGAGACTTGACCGCGGTAGCTGCTGTTCTTCATGATTTCTGTCAAAGGAATAGATATTTTTAATTTGGAAATTTCGTTTTCCAAACTAAATGCTGAAACTTTTTCGACTTCTTTGACCGGAACTTCCTTCTTATCCTTGATTATAGCCTTTTCTGCTGATGATATTTTACTAGCTGTGGGATCAATTGTCTCTTTTCCTTTTTTCTGTGGTATGGGTGAATCCGTCTTCGGTGTTGTAGCTTCTTTTCTTTTCTAAATTGGATTTATGGGCACATCTCGGTTTCTCAATGAGTACTGCTTCTGTTGAGTGGACAAAGCATTCAAATATCCTCTTTGGTAATCATTTGATTCTTCCTCTAAATCTGCATCATTTGCTAAGATGAAATCTTCATCTTTCTGGGCAGCTGAACTTTCTCCATACTCTTCATCCTCAGTGATGTAAATGGGAAGATCGTCGGGAGTAAATAAGTGATTTTGGTCGCCTACTACATCATCATCATCATCTGAATCTTGACTCACAAAATTCTGCAAAAGAGGAGTTTTAATCTGTTGCCAGCTCTTGTGCTCTTTATTCACGCTGCTTAATTCTAAACTATGGTTGTTGCTGGCCACGATAATTTGGACTACGAATCTGCATTTTTGGTTTATCAAGGTTGATTCTTTTGAACATTTTTTCCATCTCACGAAGCCAGGGCGGTTCTGATGTAGACTCTTCCTTTATAGTCACTCTTTTCTTTGCTTTCAACCGTGCTCTCTTATCATTCAGATTCACCTCAACACTAACGGCAATCTTTTGCATATCTTCTAAGGTAGGCGGATCTCTGTCTCGTAGTGAATAAGCCATCTCCGGATCAAAACCATCCAGGAATTTAAGAAGAGCTGACTTTTTAGACGGTCTTAAGTCATCTGGAATTGCATTATACACTGCATTAAATCTGATAATATAATCCTGAACGGACTCACCAGGATTACGCTTGATGTTGGTATACTCTAAAGTGATTTGCAACGGATCTTTCTTCATTTCCCACCGATCTAGAAACAAAGTCTGAAGTTCCTGTAATGTGTTGATACTCCTTGCTTGTAAAGCTTTGAACCATTTACGAACCTCTCCTCCAAAAGTCTGGGCAAACAATCTCATTGAAACATTTTTTGCATCAATTTCATGCAGGTCCAAAAACTCTATCATTCGGACAATATGTTGCTGAGCTGATATACTCTGTGGTGTGCCATTGAATATAGGAATCTTGCTCTGATAATCAGCAGGCATAGGATACAAATTGGCCGGCAAAGCAAGGGGTGCAAATCTGGCAACCATGGCTCTTGGTGGATTTGCAGTCGGCCTTGGAGATGTTGGGGGAGTATGTACAGCTGAGGTGTGAGGTGTATGAGGAGGTGTGTGCGGAGGAGATGCAGTTTTAGGCGTGGAAACAGTGGATGAAGGCGAATTGACTGCAGGTTTTTGATCAGAAATAATAGGTTGCACAGGGATGGTGGGAATGAAAGGCAGTTCAGTAGGATCTCTAGAGGTGGATGTCGTAATTGATGATCCAATGGTAGCCGATGCAGTTTCTAGAAAATCAATGATATTCGTAACCTCAATTGTAGTTTGGAGCTGTCTTAAAATAAAATTTTAAATAGACTTATTAGACTTTTCGATTTGAAGAGCGGCAGCGAAATCAGGATTTGGAACTATAGAATCAAGAGCATTTTCAGACTTGGTTTTAAACAATGGTAGTTCAAATTTCATCAAAAGCAAGTTCTTCAAGATATTCAAAAATTGCAGGACATGAATGCAATTTAATCATGGGAGTCGCAGAGTTTTCTTGACAAAGGAGTTTTCAAATCAAATTCGGATTTTCGTAGACAGGAGGCGGATTCGGATCTGGATTAGCTCTAGTATATCTTCTTGAAGCCAATGTGCTTTGTCAAAAGATCAAAGGAACATAAATAATTCAGCCTATTGACTTCTAGACTCAATCATCCAAAGGTCTAGAACGAACAAGTTTACTGGGGTGATTTGCAAATCAAGTTCTGCATTCACAAGCTAACCGGAGATCAACAGATGCAGCGCTTATCTACTTATGCTTATGCATGGCAAAAGCGTTTCGAAAGCTACCTGGCCTGACTTCAGACTCCGTCTAAGACTCATGAAACAAACACATCAACAAGCAAACCATTGAGATTTCTTCCCCAGTATGGTCACCAATATGTTAGCGCTCAAATCTACCTTAGGCTGAAATAAGGTAAAACTCAAGGCTACATCAAACCACGCTCAGCCTCATAGCTAGCCCTACGAGGACAGGAGAGGGCTCTCTCTGGGTCTATCTCGGAAAAGGTAAGCAATGAGGCTCAAGATGACTAAATTTGCAATTGATCTTAGGCTAGGTATTAAGTGCAGGGGTTTGATTTGATTTGGGTTTTTAGGGTTTTGTTGAAAACAATGGGAAAGGCAATTTGGGCTCGGGGATGAGGCACAGTTTCTGCAGAGATCTGATTGGGGCAAGGAAGGCAATCGTTTTGATGCTTTAAAGCAAGTGAGGTGGGTAGATCAGACAGGTGAGGAGCTAAGGAGAGCAAGGAAGTCTCAAGGATTCTCCTTAAACTGAAGAAAACATGGAAATTTTAACAAATTCAAAGGCAGAGCATAACAGCTATGAATTCCACCTTAATCACTCATTTGTTTTAAATTAAGAAGAAGAAGCATGAAGATGATACACAAAGCACTGGATAAACTTACAATTACTCAGAGAGGCACACCATCAAAACATAAAGCCACATGAATCCCAAACAGTGCTGCAAAACCCTGGTCTTTCCTTTGCCAAAATTGCAGAGATACAATGTACAATAGAGTCTAAGCTTTTCCCAAAAGTCCAACCCTGAAAATGACTTAGAAAATACATAATATAGCCAAGCCAACCCATTCCCTTGTCTCTAGGGTTAGAGCTCATCATCCTAGGAGCTGTTTCAACCAATTCTAAACAAAGCACTACAATCTAGGCATCCAAAACAACTTGCCTCTAAAAGAAGGAAAACTGATCCATTCATTAAATTTTTACTATTTGTTTTAATGAATCATCTAGAATAGGTAAATAAGTGCCCAAGTTACATCATGTACATCAAATTACATCAAGATGGGTCAAAAATCACATCAAGAGGTGAAACTAGTCATAACTGGCTGAAATTCTGAGCTGGAAGGTGAAAATTTGACCAAAAATCTATATGCGCCGCACACCTGAGCTCTATGCGTCGCGCGCCTTTCAGCCTACTTTTGGGGCACTTCCTGACATCCAAATGAAGCTCACAATAGCTGGTTGGAAATCTCTGGATGTCTGCTATACAGCCCAAGTGGAATTTCCCAATTTGGAGCTCATTTGCCCCTTCAAAATGTCATTCTCCCAGAAGTACTTCCTGCTGGAGCAAAAGGTGGCAGCAAGGTGGTTTTCATGGTGTTTTTGGGCCTTTTGATCATCCAGAACTTGATGAAATGCTTCGGAAATACTTGAGCATGCATAACTTACCATGAAAACCCAAAAATATAAAATTTTACTTCAGCAAGTGTCCCAATCAAAAGCGAGCGCGTCGATGTGCTACGCGTTGAGCTGAAAAACCTGTTTTTAAGCCAAAATTTTTCAAAATGACAAAATTTCTTCGAAATTGCTCAAATTCGGAGCGAAGACCCTCCATCATGTATTATGTCCATCCAATGAAGCCTCGGCCAAAATTTGGAGTGGATCAGGCTTTTTCCGCCGTTTTAGTGCTCTGCTCAACCTCCTCTTTAGAATCTTCATTTTTGCTTTGCAGACATGCATACGAGCCCAATAATGAGTTTTCATATGACGAAGCATGTCTTTGTCTCTATTGGCCTTTGCCAACAATTTCTCCAGATGAGTGTTAACATGTATGAGCATACACTCTCGATCAGTCGGTGTCATATCACCAGGTCTCTTTCGGGCCAATTCTCGATCCTCTCGGATTTGCCGCAGCTCATAAAGTGGATGTTCATCCTCTAGCTGTTTGTTACGCTGCTCCAAGTAGTTTATCACCCACTGAGCCATCGGAAATTTCTTTCTCAGTGAGTCATTCTCAGCTTTTTTCTCCCGGATGATCTCTTTAGCTCCAAGCTAGGAGAGCTTGCTTCAACATCAATGATCGTGAAATCAGTGTCCCGGCCTCCTGAAGGACCCTCATCATGCATAGGCCTCTTGCCCCTATCCTAGATCTGTACCTGTGCTGAAGAAGAAGGCGAGACCCCTTCCACATCATGTGGAGATAATACTCGCTCTATTGATGGAGTCAAGGAGACCCCTTCCACCCCGAGTGGAGATAGTACTCGTTGTGTAGATGCAAATAAGGCCTTGTGGCCTCGCTGGTATGTCACATACAATGGAGCACTTATATGCTCAGTCTCAGGAATGTCAGGCTGGTGTGAAGGCTCTCCCTCATCATGAACTATCTCGGGAAGCAACTGTGGCGCTGTGAAGAAGTCACGGGAGATGAAATCCTCCCAAGTGATGCCCTGCTATGTCAACTGATGTACCGCTACGATCTTGATCAACGCGTAATGATATATACTTCTATGTTGTTGTGTTGGGGTCTTCTTTTGTACTAAAACCACCATCCTCTCTATGTTGCGACACATGAAATACGGAATGTTCATCATATGTACCCTCGTGAAATGTATCAACAAATGGACATGGTACGCATAGAGACGCGAGAATCTGCCCTCGCAACTGAAATACTAAATGATGAGTTTCATCAATGGTGCAAACTCATCCCTCAGGAATCTGAAAGGAAAAACCATGCTAAGGTGTCTCATATACCCAGGTTTGATGTATGGCTCATAGTAGATTTTGTCTAACTGCTGGCGTTTGTTCCATTCCTCTCCTATATTTGGTATCACGGTGGCCTGAGCAATAGTCTCTGGTGACAAAGTGAAATTTACTCCGGCGAGGTTTACACAGCCATCATGTAAATGTAGAACAAATAGACGAACTAGTTCACGATGATGCTGGGTTTGTGAGATCATCTCACAGTATTGGAAACATGACTGACGCTGAAAACAATCCATTGTAAGCGGGCAAGCCTGCAATTGAGCCAAAGAAGTAGGCTCCTCCCTGACATGCTGACCACCTTTGCCACTTTTGTGAGAGCTCCGTGGCACATTACCCTCAGCTGTAGAATCACTGTCATACTCTTGCTCATAAACTAAATCCGTCTCTGACATGACTTTGGAAACAAGATGTCTGCAATATTTATGCTGATATAAAAATTGCTCTGAATGAAATTGTGTGTGCAATTGAATGTGAACTGCTTTTTGCTCTAATAATGTTGTGACCAAGGGGAAAAAACAAATGTACAAGGGAATATTAGGAAAGGGAAAATATCAGGGAATTAGGGACTTTGAAATAAAATGTAATTGGGTAAGGAAGGGAAAATGTATACATATGGAAACAGGGTTTAGGGTTTCAGGGGATATTGAATAGCTTTTAAGGAGTTTCCATAGGGGTAAGGGATTAGGGGTTTAGGGATCATATGATAGGATTATGAGGGGATTAATGAGGAAATTTGATGAGTTACTTTGGGAATGGGGGACAGTGGGAAGTGAGGAAAAGCGTAGACCTTGGTGACAACACTGTTTTCAAAACCCTAAGCAATGTTTCTTATTGGCAAAAGGGAGGTTTTTCAAAGTCTTGTTTCAATGGGCATGAGCCATGAACCATTCACATTTCACCATTAAATACAAAACAATTGCAGTGGACGAGAGCCTACCTGGAAAATTTATGGGAAGTTTGGGCGATTTGATAAATTTTCAAACAAGTTTCAGGCTTCAAACTGAGTGCGCCGCGCTCATCACCCAGTGCGTAGCGTGCTCCCTATGCGCCGCGCGCATGCAAATTTACACTGGCCAGTGGAGCCCAGTGCGTTGCGCGCACCTTCAAGCCTGTCAATCAACCCTTCAAACGTGTCTTCTGCCCTCCACTTCACAAATTCGACTTTTGCCTTGAGAAATGGTGGAAATGGATGATCTTCCACGATTTATATGTGAAGAAAATATCTCACCAAATCAGATTTGATTTTAAATTGCTCCATAACCCTCTTTCATAATGTTTGACATTTTGACATTCTTTCAAGATTAATAGACTTCTGCTTTTTGGTTTCCTTCTTAAATTTGGTTGAAATAATGATTTTCTTTGATACTTTTTGCAGGGATAACTGTGATATGATTTGGCAAAGGAGACAAGGGATGCACCTGGATATTTCGAGATCTTGGAATTTTTGAAAAATTTTACAAAGACGACAAGTTGACTTATTTTCAAAACAGAGTTTTGAAGAGAAGTCATAATCAGTCGTTCTGATGATAAAAATATTTGAGATAACAACATATCAGGGACCTCCCTCTGGCCTGCTGGATTTATTAGACTTTGCAAAAACCAAATTGACTTAACCCTAGACCTAATGACCGAGAACACTTGTCATGACCTAGAAATTGAAACAGGGCTGCAAATGACTGTTCAAGACTTTGATTTTTTATAAATGGACCTGAGCCAGCAATGTCAAGCATGAGGGGAATGAGTAACAGAAACCTTTCCGTCAGATTTATGGCATGCTCCTAACGAGTGCAAATGATCGAAACTTATGGGACACCTAAACATGAAGTGCAAAAAAGAGTTTTGATCTCTGACGGAGGGATAACCAGACCGACTCTAACAATTTATATTACAAACTTGAAGGTTTATGGAAAATTTGCAAGTAAATTTTTATGTCTTTTAAGCAATGGATCAATTTTCAAAAGTACATAAATTTATGGTTTTTAAACTCAGTTTGTAGCATAAAAACAAAGATAAATATACCATACACAACAACACAAACAACAAATGATAAAGGAGTTCACCCCTCTTGGGCTACATCTCTTGGTCCAACTTCCATTATTGGGCCTCTTTCATTAAGTGCTCAAATATGTGATTTCATGGATTCAAAATGGCTATAATGTAAAAATAATGTCTCCAATGGCTTTAGAAGACCCAAAAACCCCAAGTTGGGCTCTTATTAGGCTCAATTTGGCCAAAAACTGAGAAAGTTATGCTCTAGAGAAGTTTTGTTGCTAACTACTGTACAAATTGGCTCCTATGTCTAACCTTCCTACGAATTCTATAGTTCTAGAGGCTGCCTAGCGCCAATTTCGCTTGGCGCCAGCAGGATTCGCGTCAGATTCGATGCAATTTGTTAAACGCTTTAATTTTCCAGTGACCCTTATGGAAGAAAAAGATGGCCATGTGGTCGGGAGCTGGGGCTAACCACCTGCCCCCGTCGGCTTAGCCCCCCAACCATCGGGCCATGATTCCAACGATGCATAAAACCTGGGGCTTTCCCCCAAAACCACACGCCCAGTGCTTTGGCACCTTCCCGCTTGCTCGAGATCCTGTGGTTAAACATATGACCTAGGCTATGGCTAAACCTTAACCTTCTTTGCATTATCTCTGGTTTCGACGGGTGTGGTCCCATGGTGTGCCATGTAGCCTCGGGTTAGGGCTCTGACCCAGCTCCCATCATGTTAATGCCTAAAACATTCGTCCACCAGTCATATGGCATAGGGTGTGACCTTAGGCTGGGGCTAAGCCCTGAGCCCTTAGTTTCGCTGCCTTCGGTTTTGTGGGCGTGTAGTGACTGGCGGCCAGGGGCTTAGCCCCGACCCCTTCCCCCAAACATCTAACATCAAAAATTTAAATAGAACATGGGGCTTATAGTTGTTAAGTCCCACAATAGCAGAGACGGTAGAGTGCTGTAGTGTTGTCCATGAGGTTAGAGGTTCAATCCATGTTGAGTCTTGTCTGAGCTTAACAAAAACTTATTCACCACTATGGTGCCACATGGCAGCCCATGATTGAGCCACGTGGCACCCAACCATTGGTCCACCAAAACAAGCCATCAACCAATCAAAATTCAACCATGTGATAAATTCAAAGGTTGTCACTTGTGAGTCTGTCATTAGGCTTGTTACTGATCAAACTAGTAGGGGACCTAAAGGGAAAATGTTAGGCCAAGGGCAACAAATGGAGACTCAGCCCACTGTCAATTCAGCTAAGGCTCCCTTCTATTTATGGACTTTCACAGATGGGAGGAGACCTGATATATTATGGAGTCACTAATCAAGGATGAGACAATGGATATGAGTGACCCAAATAAACCCTTTCCCATAAGAGTTTGAAGGATGGAACTCTGCTTGCTTTCTAAGCAATGTACTATGTATTCTAGGGAAAGACAAAGAGGATTTGGGGGTTGGTTTTATGGGATAAGACTTTTGAAGGAGTTCCCCAATCCCTAAAATCCTTGTTAGAATTGATATCTTGGATGGTTCTTGAAGAATGATATTTCAATGGAGCGGGACCATATGGGGCCAAGTGGACCCAGTCTAGGGTATGAGGAAAGTATGTATCAACCAATGATATTATTACCTTAGACAAGGTGGGGGAAAGGATCAAATAAATAATTTCACTTGAAGATGTTGTTTTGACCCTATGAGGTGTTATCACTCAGGTTGTCCCTAGGCTCCTAGTAGGGATACGGCCGAGGTAACCACAAACCAATCTTTTGATTGCAGGTTCTAGCCCACCTGCAATC
>APFE031591139.1:0-15972 GCA_000404065.3 Pinus taeda
AATGCAAGTGTTTTCAAGTTATGTCACTGGTCACAGGTCCGTAAATGTGTCCTCCAATGTGTGACAGTGGGGGCGCGACAAGGACGGTGGCCGATGGTGACAAATTACTGCGTAACACCCTGTAACAAACAGATTACAATTGAACAAACAACAAAGTTGTTCTTTCAGCATGTATGGGTTCATTTCGGATTACCCACTTCCATTGTATCTAATCGAGATTCTCGATTTGTTGGGAAATTTTGGTCAAGTCTGTGAGAATTAATGGACACCAGACTGAAGAAGAGCACAACTTTTCATTCGCAAACAGATGGTCAAACATAAGTGGTCAACATGATAGTGATCCAGTTGCTCAAAGGCTATTGCAGCAAGCATCCCAAGCTTTGGGATGAACATTTATGTTATGTGCAACATGCTTACAACCATGCTAAACATTCTTCTACACAAAGATCTCCTTTTGAGACTTGTTTTGGTTTCACACCAAGGTCTCCCTTGGATTTTGTCTTTGGTAAGGACATAACGGTTGATGGACATAGTGATGTGGAGAAGGCAACCAAGTTCATTGAACAAATCCAAGAGATTCACCAGGCAGTACAGAAACAACTAGAAAAGAGCCAAGCCAAGTACAAGGCAAGGCATGATAAGCATTGGATTGAGCATAGTTTCCAAGTTGGTGATCAAGTCTCACTGTATGTCAACAAAGACAAAATGCAAGGTGAAGGTAAGAAGCTGAAGCCAATAAGTTATGGACCTTTCAAGATACTTGAGAAAATTGGTAAGAATGCTTTTCACCTTGATTTGCCAGCTTACATGCACATCTATTCAGTAGTTAATGCAGAAAGCTTGAGACTATTTGAACGTTCATTGATTGAAGATCTCGAAGAGTAGAGTCAATTGCCTTCTATTGATGATTTGTTGCCTGAATATCTCAATGAATTGTAGGAGGATATAGTTTTGGACAGGAAGGTGAGAACTATGTGCAGAGGGGATGTTGAGTACATCAGGATTAGACTCAAAGGTTCAAAACCAAGCAGTGCAAAATGGATAGAAATTGGGAAAGCAAGGAATCTATATCCTCACTTGATTAATGCTTAAAAACAAACTTTTGGTGGTCCAAAAACTTTTTCAGTGGGAAGGCCTTAATCCAAATTGGATCCTAGAACACTCTCTAAGTTTTCATGAACTCTTTAAAAATCTTGCCAAAGTTTCAAAGTCTTATAACGATCAAGCATATCGGAGGTATCCTCGTAGCAGTTGCAATTGGTAATCAGAGCGGAGCAACGAGGACCGTCGGTCAAGTGCGCAAACCGTCGGCCCATGGCAATGCACGTTAGCGTAAATTAGCAAAACCATGGGTCAATTCAAGAAAAGGGGGTAGTTTCTGATATGCGAGTCGCTAATCACATATCGAAGGGAAAACCCCTCATAAAATGTAATAGATATCGTTTTGATTCTGTCAGAAGCGGGGTCCCACAAAAACCAGCAGGATATCGGAAGGGCTTCGAGCGATAAGTAGTTTCAACCGAGTCTCGCCCGATGCCACACAATGGTTGCCACGCATCCAGCGGAAGAGAGAGAAAACCGCTCACATCAAACGGATAATATCATGCTACTTATCTACCTGATATGGACGATGATCGTAGGATTTGGAGGCTCCAGATCAACGACAGAGATGCGTTTTGATGGATGACCGGATTTGACAAGGTATATAGGAAGAGCTGTATAGGATTTGAAGTCCGACGTGGACGATGCGTTGGCAGAAGGTCGTGTTTCACTGGCATTCTTGGAGTTAACGGAATAAATGGCCATGTCTAAGAGAACTGACACTCATCCGTTATGAAATAAGTGGCCACCTCCTTGTGAGGCGTTATACGGTGATGATTACGCAAGATAGAGGGATTTAGACCGACAAAGGCAAGGGAACCGAAAAGCCAGGAAGCAGAAACGAACTGTTAGAAAGCAGATTGGATTTAAAGCCACGAACTGACAGAGAGAGAAGCAAACAAGTTAAGAAAGCTAAGAGCAAAGAGTAGAGAGAAGAAGCCGAGCTAACCTGCAGAAGAAAAGACAACATCGAACCAGACAGAAACAAAGAGAGTCAGAGTGTCCATGCACTCTAGAAAAGGATTGAGAGGTTCAAGCGTACTCCTCTATAATGCTTGTCGTGTATGAGCTGTTGAGTCCCAAAACTGCATCTTTCCTACACCTTTTTCTAGCTTCTTTCCATTCATATGAACCTCCTAAATCATCAGTATCATTGCATAATAGTTTAAAAAAGGGCATTTAAATTGGTTTCTTGACTATGTGTTTGTGTTGCTATTTGAACTAGATTTTTGTTTATAAGTTGCGGAATCTTGTCACTTTCCGCAGCCAGCCCAAGTTTCTGCAGCTGTTTTGTCAAAGTCTATATTGCAGGTGTCTTCAGGTGAATTGAGCCACATGTGCAAGTTGCAACCGACGTGGACATGGACCGAGTCCTATTGGGTCATTTGAATTCAACAGAAAAGGCCATAGTCAATGGTGGGCAAAACGGTGGTCAACTCAAGGGTCCTACGGTGGTAAAAATCTGTTTTTCACCACCTGAAGCTGTGCGTGGTTGTTTCTAGATCTCGGGGGACAAGTTAACACCTGTGGACTGCTCCATGAACCGGATTCAACAACCATCTTCCAACGATTAAATCCTCATGGCAGCCATAGTGCTAAATCATGGGACGTGGTCGTTTACGTGTCTTGTATCAACACCGAATGTAGGAAAACAATTAGATTATCCTCTGTTATAAATAATGCGTTCTCATATGCATAGTAGTTAGCTTTTGGATGATGTAATTTTGACTGTAAGGAACCCACTGTGCCGTATTGTGACTGCTTTTTAATACATGAGAAATCTCTATTTTTGAGCTCAATTGGTGGTTGATCGTTGATTGTCCGAGGATTGTGCAAAGGGCCCCTGCAGAGGCCGAGGTCTTGTTTATTATTGTATAGTTTCATGTTTCATTTCTTTATGTTCTTATGCCATAACCATTCACTTGTATATGTATCACAGTTCTTATGGTGTTAACGCTTGATATCTATCCATAGTTTTTCACATTTTTAACTGATCAATGCTTTTGTTTCAGATCACAATAGGCAGCCCGGGCAGCACATAGTTTTCTAATGACTAATGACATGGGATCATTTTTTTCCTTCTGCTGATTTTCATTTCCTTTAGTTTTTAGTTCCAGCATTGTGTTATTTACTTCAGTTTTTCTCATTTACTTTTCTGCAAGTTAGTTATTGAATTACTCATGACATTCTCAGTTACCTCCTAAAGCCAGAGCGAGTCAAATGGTGAGGGATTGAAGTATGAAGTGTGTAGTTTGATATTAGTTTATTTTTCTGCAAGTTAGTATTGAATTGCTCATGACATTATCAGTTACCTCCTAAAGCCAGAGCGAGTCGAATGGTGAGGGATTGAAGTATGAAGTGTTTAGTTTGATATTAGTTTATTTTTCTGCAAGTTAGTTATTGAATTGCTCATGACATTCTCAGTTACCTCCTAAATCCAGAGCGAGTCGAATGGCGAGGGGTCAGAATATGAGTTGATGTAATGTGATTTTAGTTTGCTTTGCTTGCAAATTTCTTAGATTTCTTTGAGTTTAGTTTTTATTATATTTCATGGCAGCAAGGATAATGGGTTTCATGGTCACTAGTTCACCATTGTTTAATTAGAATAGTGGCACATTCTCACTCTCTTTTCAAGAATTAGTTTCATCATTGCATGTTTTTAGAAAGTTTGAAGTTTTGAAAATCATTTTTAAAAAACATCATTACCTTGAACATTTACATCATACTTGTCTTTTAGTATTTCCATCTCACATTAGGGAATTAATGGAAATAAACCCAAAACAAAACAAAAACTCAAAAACAACAAAATTAAGAAATAAGCTATCTTGCACATATAGTATGCCGCACTTCAACAATTTACGACTCCCAGATTGACAATTAATACAACAATTTAGGACACTTGAATTGACCAAACATGAGTCTCAGATTAGGCTCATACTACTGTGACCAATAGAGGTCAAGAGTTAGTAAGGAGAGTCTGTGTACTCCAAAGACTTGGGGGATCCAAGTACAATCTTTTTGATTTATATCTGTGTGTGAGACTCAAATTGAGCTCATTGTTGTAAAGAATCTGCTTTGAAAACATAATAGAGAGGCCACCATTGAAGGCCCAAGAGTATTGGGTGAACTCCTTATTAAACTTGTTGTGTTTATATGTTTGCCTGTTATGTTTTCTTAACTGCTTCTGTGCTTGTGTATTTCGCAATCTTATCGACCCGTTGCATAAAATAACATAGGCACATCCATGCACATGAGTCTGTAATACCTTAATTGTTTGTCTTAGAGCAAGTACAGATCAACGGACCACCAGGTGGATAGAGTAGACAAAATTTGCCAGGTATTTCATTTACAAGAAGTGGAGACCGAGGTGCATTTCATTCTTGGATGCCCTGTCTACTACGAGATCAGAGGAAGGTTTCATTGCTTGTTCAGAGATTATCGGACCCTCATCGACTTTTTCAGGTATCTTGATCAAAGATGTCTAGCCCTATATATGTAGGAGGCTCTTAGGTTCCATGCGCATATTCTTCAGCCTCCCATCAGACTAGACCCCACACAAAGGATCACGACATTTTTCAGGGTACTACCTTCAGACAGAGGCAACAAGAGACCAATTGATACCAATACGTATCTAGACTCTAGATCAGTGAAGATCCATGGGACCTCCTCCCGTCACACGAGATCTCAACAACAAATCTGTTCCTAGGAGATGGACTAGGTCCTCTAGACCTCAGTAATGCGTGAACCCCCCAAGGAATAATTTAGTGGATAATCCGCACTTTCCATCGGCTCTTCATCAGGCCAACAAACTTTTTTGAGTTTCTTCAATGTTCTTCATCCGACCTCGAATGTTAGGAGAGATGGTTTAATCCTTAAACTTATTAGCGCCTGGATCTTCTCTGCTAGGGATAGATGTTTGTAACACCCTCCTCCCACATCTACCCAAGCAACCGGCCAGCCAAGTTAAACATGCGACAAGAGACCACTATGATAAGATTCAACCTCCTTGGTGACTTTAAGGAAATGGAACCAACAGAACATCACATACAGTCATCCAACGTCATCCAAATAACCTTCGGGAGACAAATCAACCACTTATACTGCCTATCCCTGGGTCCCATTGTTGTTTGAGAGACTTAAGGGTAGGGTAAAGCTCCCTAGACACTTCCCAGGCGAGTTAGTTTTAGGATTAACGCTCAGGGAACACTGCCCAGGTGCTTTATAACACTTCCTAGACATTGCCCAAGCAAGTTAGTCTCAACACTAATGCTAGCATTCCAGGATTTGATCCACCTTTTTCGGCCCAGATCTCAGGACACTGCCCGGAATGGAATGACCACTAATAATTAGTAAGGATGCAAGGAAAAAATGATGCAAAAGCAATAATATGAACAAGATCATCATCAAGCCCCTACTAGCCATGATAGACCTTTCGTCAAACATATCATCAACATGTGACCTACAAGTGTAAAGAACAAAATAAGTGCAGGGATCCCATACTTATCTGAGAATCGCTATGAACCATTGTTCCCTCATACCATTTGTTGCATTATCCTCAATTAATTCATAAACACATTATCCATTCATATACAAGTAAAAACATGCTGAGATCCATACATAGTCGTTGTCATGAAATGTGCATATAACTAGCATAATAGGAATAGAAATACGATAAACATATCATCCATCAAAGACATAAATACATCAGTACCTTTACACATGAAAATCAAGGGAATGGATTTGTCATTAATGAATAAAATGAACCAATCAGAGATGAGACTACCACGTTCCACTCGACCGTAGAATGGTTGAGCCAAATCTCTCTTCAGTCATTCACCCCCGTGCCATATTCCAAGCATGAATGTGGGATCTCATAAAACACATCAATCGAAACTCATCCAGGGCTTCCAGAGGCCATCCACGTCAACCCATCAAACAATGATTCCACCTCACGGTCGGACATCACCAAAAAATATCATCAGATTGGTCTCCATCCAAGCTTTCCAGGGCTTCCAGACTGTTTGTCCAACCAAAGATTCCAGAACTAGTAACTCAACCCACAGCTTATGCAGGGCTTCCAGAGTGTTTGACCAACCAAGGCTTCCAGAACTAGTAACTCAACCCACAACTTATAAAGGGCTTCCAAAGCGTTTGTCCAACCAAAGTTTCCAGGACTAGTAACTCAACCCACCAAGGGCTTCCAGAGCATTTGTCCAGCCAGGTCTTCCAGGACTAGTAGCTCAACCCAACTTGTTATAGGGCTTCTAGAGTGTTTGTTCAACCAAGGCTTCCAGGACTAGTAACTCAACCCAAGCCGTTATAGGGCTTCTAGAGCGTTTGTTCAACCAGGGCTTCCAGGACTAATAACTCAACCCAAGCCAAGGAAACATGCAAACCAACCAAAACAAAGAAATGAAAGTAAACCCATAATCACCATGGCTATCCAAGAAATGGCAAGGCTAGGCAATCCACTGTCGATCCAGGCAATCCTCCATGCTAATGATAGATCACAACCAAAAAACCACATGCACGTGCAATGCATTACAAAACTAGGGAAGAAACCATACATGCAACTCAATACCTGCAAGAAAATATAATGTAGCTGCTGATGTCGATGCCCTCTTGTGCTTTCCTGCCCTTCCTTTGCCTTCTTGCTCCAAGAATCCAAGTATGCCACACCCTCCAAGAGTGCTCCAAGAAAACTCCAAGTAGCCAAGAGTATGAAAGAGCTCCAAAATTGAACTGACAAAAGCTTACCAACTGATCCTCATAAGCCTTTTTATGAATGAGGCTTCTATTTTCTTCATTTTCCATTATTTTCTTTCATTTTCCTCCTCACATGCAACATGTGACCTCTCACCTTGTTTTTCTCATAGTTTACATTATTTTAATAAATAAATGTGCCAAAATGCATTTTAATGCCTTAGCCATTGCCTTTGTCAATTTCCTTAGCCATAAAAAATAAAATGAACAGCCCCTAGGATGTCTTGCCCAACATTCAACTTGGAATACGTGTCCGAGTCATCCGTGGTTATTGTTTTTAATATTTATTACATGGAATTCTCACCAAGGTTGTTACACTGTTGATTTACTTCATGCATTGTATTTTTTTGTTTTTAACATTTATTACATGGAATTTTCACTAAGGATGTTACAATGTTGATTTACTTCATGCGTTGTATCTTTTTGTTTTTAACATTTATTACATGGAATTTTCACCACGACTGTTACAATGTCGATTTACTTCATCAATTGTATCTTTTTTAGGAGACGGTTTAGTTCTCCTACTTTGTATGGACATCATTGTACTCAACAATACATTTGACCTACTTTGTGATTATTAGTTAGATATAAATATAATTATCTTATCTTATCTAACTTCCTATATATATATATATATATATATATATATATATATATAATATATATAATATATATATATATATATATATATATATATATATATAACAATTTGATCATTAATTTGTTATATATAATCAATGAAAATCTCAAAAACATAATTAGGAAAAACTAATCATCAATTATATATTATGGTTACTTATATATATATATTATTTTTAAAATTTAAATTCTTTTCGAAATTTCTTATGGAAAAAAACATATGAAATTTATCACGGAAAATATTTATATTTAAAAAAGAATAATAAAAAATTGTTATAAAAAATATGAAAGTAATTTTAAAAATAATTATATTTAGGTAAGGAGTTAATAACTTTTTCGATTTGTAACGACATAAAATTTCGGGTCAAACAAAGGGATGTCCCGTGCAATGCACCCTCAACTCAAACAGATACACACCGGGCTTTAGGGTTTCAAGGAGCTGCTCTACACCTACAAATTTCTCTCTTGCAGGTTTTTGGGTCCTTCTCGCTCGCCCGAGATGGCGGACACTACCAAGAGGAACGCAATGCTCTCCCTCTGCAACAATAACATCTCCATTAATCAGCTCTCCTTCCGCACTTTGATCTTCAAAAGAGTTTGATATTGGTGTTGTGACATACTCAGCCACAAATAACACCCTCTGTGACGATATTGCTGAAATGCACCTGGCAAGATTTAGTAATAGAGAGTAAATTGCAATGAATGCAGTGCAGGGCTGATTTTGGTGATCATACACTAGGCAGGCAATTTTTGGCTGTGTCGATGAATCATCAAGTGAAATTTCCAGAAGAGTGCACTCTGTGTTCAATATGAAAACACGTCTGATTTAGTATTTAGTGGGTAAAACATATTTGTTAAATGCACGAGTTGGTCACTCCCAAATGGGTTTGGCCTAGCAGTTGGTACGTACTTGCAATGAATGTAGTGCCCCCAGGTAAATTGCAATGACAGTGCTAACATATATAACCTAGAATTGGTTTGCTAAAATGGTTAGTGAGTTGTCATTTGACATTGATAAAGTGGACCTTGTAAATAATAGCAGCGGTGAGTTACAAATTGATCTGATATGATGTTAGTGATGACAAGGTTGTCAAGGTTTTCAAAATTACTATAAGATAAGATAAGATAAGATAATTATATTTATGTCCAACTAATGACCACAAAATAGATCAAATGGACTTTTGAATACATTGATGTCCATACAAAGCGGGAGAACCAAATGGTCTCCTAAAAAACAATACAATGCATGAAGTAAATCAACATCTGGCCCTTGTGGAGAAGATCCAAGAGCTAATAATTTTGAGGATCAAACCCATCTCTTCTATCACCCGAGGCTGAATGAAGAGCACTGAAGAAACTCAACAAAGTCTGTTGGACTGATGAAGAGCTGGTGGAAAGTGCAGACTGTCCACTAAATTGTCGCCACAGGGGGGTTCACGTGTTGCTGAGGTATGGAGTACCTAGTCTGTCTCTCAGGAACGGATTTGCAGCTGAGATCTCGTGTGGTGGGGTGAGGTCCCACATTTCCTCATTAATCTAGAGTCTACATACGTATTGGTATCAATATGTCTCTTGGTGCCCCTTTCTAAAGGTAGTACCCTGAAAAATGTCATGATCCTCTGTGTGGGGTCTGGTTTGATGGGAGGCTGAAGAATATGCACTCGGAACCTGAAAGCCTCCTGCATATATAGGGCCAAACATCTCTAGTTGGGATACCTAAAAAAATCAGTGAGGGTCTGAGAATCTATAAACAAGAAATGAAACCTTCCTCTGATCTCGTATTAGACAGGGCATCCAAGAATAAGTGCACATCAGTCTCCACTTCCTATAGATGACATACGTGGCAGATTTTGTGTAGTCTATCCACTCGGTGGTCCATCTCTACCCGAATTCCATGAGAACCTATTCTGAATTGGCCTAGAGGAATGCGAAGAGCATGCATCCAATGGTGAAAAGTATATTGGGGTCGAACAATGAGCCCATCTCTCAATTCCAAGGAGTTCTCAGCGTAGTAGGCCATCTTTGGGTGCAACCCTCTCCAAGGATTGACAATATTGTTGAAATGCACCTGGCAAGATTTAGTAATAGGGAGTAAATTGAAATTATAGGCTAATTATAGGCTAGGCAGGCAATCTAAAACAGGGTTGGTGGCTGTGTTGATGGAATCATCCAATTGAAATTTCTAGAAAAGTGCCCCATGTGTTAAATATGAAAACACATCTGATTTAGTGCTTAGTGGGTGATACATCTTTATTAAATGCACTATTTGTTCAGTCTGAAATGGGTTTGGCCTAGCAGTTGGTGTGTACTTGCAACGGGTGTAGTGCCCCAGGTAAATAACATTGACAGTGCTCACATTTATAACCTAGAATTGGTTTGCTAAAAAGGTTAGTGAGTTGTCATTTAACATTAATAAAGTGGACCTTGCAAATAATAACAACGGTGAGTTGCAGATTCATCTGATATGTTGTTAGTGATGGCAAGGTTATTAAGACTATCAAATACTATACAATGTATCTGCCTTTGTTGCAGTTTACATTAGCTGAATGGTCTGTTTGAAGTGGTCTTGAGGAATTGTTTTATGGAAATTAGTGTTAGCATTTGCTTCCAATAGTCGCAATTTCTAATTTAGGTAAAATAGATGGACTTATTGTAATAGCACCTGCTAATATAGAACTTACCAGTGTTGATATAAATACTATGAAGCATTGTTATGGGTGCGAATTGATGGAGGGTCTACTCATGGTTTGCTCTAGTGGTTGAGTTGCTAATGCCGAATTGTTTATAGGAAGTTTAAGGTACAATTAAACAGTAGATTAAATTAGATGTCCATTCCATTCAGTAATTTTATACCATGTGACAAACTTTAACAATTTGCAGTGATCCTCACTCTAGGTTTCATATGGGTGCTAGAGGTTGTTTGAGAAATTGACGACTTTTCATGATGTCATATAATTAGCTTATCCATACTTGCTATAATGGGACAGAAGACCATATGTGCCTTGACCTGGCAACATGACATTTGGTTGTCTTAAAACATAACACGGGAACTTGCCTCACTGGGATTGATGTTATCGCATTGAACGTCGTCTGACTGTATGAACACTATGTATTTCAGAGGCTATGTGTTAAATTAATCTACAACAACAGCATGAGATTATGGAAGAAGAGATCAAACCTTATCCAGAGTGGTATGTTGAATCTAAGTGTACTTTGTGGTTGTGGAAAAATGTGTTTGTTTAACCATCCTCCAATTTAGAAACCCTCTGCTTCTTTTGCTATATTCCTAAAAAAAATTGTACTAGGGTCACTTCCTAATCAGTTGCTTGAACATATGAAGCTCGAATGACAATACCTAATGCTTAAAATGGAAACCACACATTGGATCTACTTCTTACAGTCTATTAAGATCAATTATTTTAAGTTCCTTTGCATGGCTGATTTGAAGTGCTACCTCTAAGCTTCCATTCTGACTAGAATACTGTAATTTGTTGTTGTCACCACTTGTAAGTGTGTCACACTGTTAATAATAGTTTTTGTTGGAAGTGAAAACTGTGGAATTCATCTACTGCATATTGCACAAGAATTATGATTTGCAATCCCATGTTATTGCCTTTTGATGCAAGAACATTGAGCTCAACAATTTCATTATATTATAGTTAACTTAGGGGGTCTTGTGTTTTCAAGGAATTTGGATTCCTATGTATCAAATTAATGTAATTATTAATGTTTTGAGTGATTGGAATAGGAATTAATTAGATATTGTGAGGATATTTGTAAATGCTCTCGAATGTAGGAGAACATGAGTGATGCTGAGTGATTAGTGAGGATTGAGAGATTTGGGAATCAATTGTAAGTCTTAGATTAGAAATTGGTTTCATGGTTTGTGGAACTAGAAAGGATTCTTAGGGATTAGTGGAGTCAAAAGTGAGCTTGGAGGATATTCGAGATTTAGTTCAGCAAATTAAGGATCTGAACCAAAATTGGTTAACAAAACCTTTTGTATAAATGTAAGCCAAAAAGGCATAGAGTCATTTAGTCAGTCAGTCAGTTAGTTAGAGTGAGAATTAAAGTTCAGAGATTAGATAGGGTTGACTGTAAGCCTACGGGCAGGAAAGGAGAAAACCTTCTATGTTACAGTGAAAGCATAACTATAAGGTTTCCTAAAACTTAAGGATTTGTAAAGGAAGCATAAAGGCACGAAGAAATGAAGTAATAGAGTGGAGATTGAGATCAGAACAAGTGAAGACCGGAAGGT
The DNA here is from genome assembly GCA_000404065.3 of Pinus taeda. Classification (NCBI taxonomy): domain Eukaryota; kingdom Viridiplantae; phylum Streptophyta; class Pinopsida; order Pinales; family Pinaceae; genus Pinus; species Pinus taeda. The sequence continues at coordinate 11,762 of APFE031591139.1, forward strand.
GAGAACAAATACACAGGTAGAAAGTCGAACGAATGGGCTGTTACATAGTAAGAAACAAAAGAACGTAACAATGCATAGGAACTGTTGGATCAGTGAGATCAACGGATGAGATTGTGTGAGATAGACGGCTAAGATTAAGTCACACAAGATAAATTCAAGAAGATGAATGGCAGAGATTAAAACCACATGCAAAATAATGGAGAGGTCTTCATAGGCGGTAAGCAGTTTCTCACGCGCCCTAAAATTTGTAAGTGGTATTCTACAATTTCACGCGATTACCCTTAGTGAGTGACATGTAGCACGAGAAAACTACTTTTCTCACGTGCTCTCGACCTGATATCAGTCATGCACAATTTCACACGAGATTGCACGATAGCCATTGGATAGAGCAAGATTAATCAACGGTGGAGATCGACCAAGCTACTTGGTGATCAGGTGACGCAATAAATGTCGGATTATGGAATGAGATCGACAGTAGAGGTTGATGCACTAAAGAGAGCATCAATATACATGCAAAGGTTTGTGGAATGGCGGAAAGATAAGGTTTAAGTGTGGTTATGAAATATTTCTATTATATGGGAATTATAATAGAAATGAGCGGACTAAATGTATTACGGTTAATGTTGGGATTAATTAATGAAGGTCTAAGTCTGAGTTTTAGCCAAGGTCCAAAGATTATGGAAGGATTTATAAGATTTCGCTCAAATGTCTATAAAGTTTAGACTTGGGATAGTTAAATGAAATGTTTCCACATGGAATTTTTTATGAAGGAGAATTAAACCTTGACTTGTGAAGGTTTTACCAAGTAAGGAATTTTGGAATTCTTGGGATGTATGTGACATGCATTGTATATGTGCGGCTTATGCTGCATCATTTGGTATTAGAGCAGAACAACGAAATTCTACGTGTAATAATTCTTTGAGAAACTTAGTGTTATATACCTAGGGGGGATAATATGGGGTACCAAGGGAGGTACCCAAGGTAATAATGGGATGGGCCATAGTAATAAATAAGGTGGTTAACCCATATCATGTAAGGCACCACAAGTAGTTAGTAATAATGTAATGGGCCCATGGTATTAGTGGATGGTATGAGGGAACCATGGTAATGATCCATGGTATTGCATGTATGAGGCCTATATAGAGGCTAGAGACTCCACATGGAGGATGAAAGGAATAGTCAAGGATTACTGTATGTACAAGCATATGGCTTGTGGGGTGTTCTCCTTCCTTAAGGAGTGAATGTATGGTGTTGCCCTACCTTAAGGGTTTTGATATTAATAAAGAAGCATTTCTATCTATTTCTATCTTGTTATTTCTTGGGTTAATTCTATTGTCTTATATTTTCATATCAGAGTCATAACAAGTGGCACCACAAGTAGTTAGTAATAATGTAATGGTTAACCACCTTATTTATTACTATGGCCCATCCCATTATTACCTTGGGTACCTCCCTTGGTACCCCATATTATCCCCCCTAGGTATATAACACTTAGAACAGAGTTATGTTTTGAATGTGTGTATGCAGGCAAGAGGAGATCAAAATTTAAATCTGACAAACAGTAGGCACATAGAGATAAAGTGTAGTAGAAATTGAAAATGCAAAGAAATAGAGAACAATCCATTCAAAGTGTAGGTGAATGGTAGAACAAGATCATGCAGAGGTCTTGAAGGTAGTGACATAAGAAGGTGAGAAGATTGCAGCAACCTAGAGCAAGAAGTGCTCAGTTGGTTCCAGAGGAGAGAACCAGAGAGATGCCAAAGCCCTGAGCTTAGAGAAGAGAAGCTTAGTGAGGTATCATGTAGCAAGAGGGACTTGTTACTGCAGAGGTATTGTTGCATCTCATGGAAAGATCATAAAGGCAATTCTACAGAGGATGTGGGTAGAATTTCTAAGGGATGAAAAAATTTGGTAAGAGTTTCTGAATGAAAGCAGAATGTGGCAGAACCTTGAAGAATTCCAAGAGAGGTTGAATAAAGAGGATAGTTGTGTTCTTAAAAGGTGCAAATGAGTTGAAGCTTAGAAGGAGTAGAGAGAAGTGCTCAAAGAGGTTCGAGAGAATAGAGAACCAAGTGCTTGCCAAATACCAAGTATAGAGGAGAACTTGGTGAGGTAAGTGGAAACAGGGAGGACTTACTGTTGCAGAGGCTTTAATGCAGCTCATAGTAAGTGAGTGAGGAACTCATGAAGATAGAGAAGGAGATGAATACTGATAGTCATAATAGAGGTAACAGAGGTTCTGAGGAAGACCACAACATAAGAAAAGTGAAGAAGGGGGATGCCAAGGCAAATGGCAAGAGAACGAGTCAAGAGGAGTGTGACAAAGAGATTGCGGAGTTAAAAGAACAACTCAATGTATTAAAGATGCTACTAGAGGAAAATCAAAGACAAGGTTGGGTCTTGAGGAAAAAGACAGTAAAGTGGTCTAAGTTACAGAAAAAGCTACAATAGAAGCAAGTGAAGTGGCTGGTGGAAACACTCATAGAAGCTGAGTTGGAAATGGAAGTTTCCATTTGTGAAGCAGAACAGGGTGAAGTTCTGGGTGAAGATGAAGACTAGAGATCTGTGAAAGATCTTATGAATTATTGTGAGAATTTAAGAAAGTAAGGATATATGATGACTGAAACATCAAGTGAGACCACAAGGTATTTTGTTTTTAAAATTGATAATTTATGTATGATTGCAGGTATTGCAGGAGAAAAGCAACTTTGTGAAGATGTCTTCAGGATGGATGAAGATCTTGAAGTAAAACGTGAGAAAGAAAATTTCTCAGAAGAGGAGAATTTGACTGGTTACAATAGAAAGAGTCTATGGATGAGCTACTTAATGGGAGAAGACATTCATTTGAAGTTGTCATAGAGATGGAAGATCAGGATCTTATCCTGATGAAGAATGAAGGAATATTGTCTCATAGAGGTAATCTAATGAATTTGATTAATGTTATTGATGAAGAACAAATGCAGGAGAATATTAATGCAGATTATGGGGCAATGATAGCTCTTGAAGAAGGTTTACAAAGAGACAACAAGACAAAGTGTATTGAAGAAGAAGGGGAGGAAAATTTGTCTCAAGACAATGAAAAGACAATCATAGAATTGAATAAAGAAGAAGTCTATGCAAAAGATTTAGCAAATGGAGAAAGGGCATCTGATGATTGGTCAATAACAAAGGAAGGTATGGAAAATTGTGTGAAATTTCCAAATTCTACTCCAATTAAAATTATTGAGTTATATAGAAAATTAGACTTTCAAAGAAGGAAGTTGGAAAAGAAAAGGACATATACTCAAGATAAATTGCTGAAAAAGGAAGACAAATTGTCATGAATGACAATCATAATGAAAAGAGAATGGTAATGAAAGTTCAACAAATTGACGTTACAGAAGGAGGAGTTCATTATTGTGAACCAGAGTAGAGAGATATCATTGAAACAGATGATATGGAGAAGAGTTTATATCAACATACTGATGTGTTGACAAAGGAATTGAAGGAAAACTCAGAGCAACGTAATGAGATGCTGCCAGAGAAAGAAAAGGTAATGAGGCCTTATATTTTTAATTCTAATAATTTTTTTACGATTACGGGATTTGATGAAAATGAGACAGACATGTTTCAAGTTGAAGAGGTAGTTTTAGAACTAAAGAAGACTGGTAGTTGCCAGGACGGACACGCTGATCAGGGAAATGAAAACCATGAAGATACCATGCTTGAAGAAGTTAAACTGATTGTCAGAATCAGTTAAGGAAGTGAAAGGCAATTACTGAGGATTGTCAAACAAGAGGGTATGGATGAAAGGGCAGTAATAAGAATCCAACAACTTTAAAGAGAAGATAGTAAACAACAGTTTGAATATGAGAGGACAAAGTACAACAACAAATGGCAAAGTAATTATCAGTCGAAAGATAAATTGGACATAGAGACTGAAAGAATAATAAAATTGATGATGAAGGTGCCTCAGAAGAAAGAAACAGTAAGAAGGCCAAGCAACAACAAGAAAAAGACAACAACAAACTGTGAGGGCATAGCTAGTGGGGCAATGCAGCATAAAGTGTGGAGACCTGGAGTGTTGTGTTGTGTTATATTCTTTCCACGACTAGCCCACGTAGTTAACCAGGGGGTTAGAAAGGGGGCGGAGCCCCCCCTTTGTTGCATTGATTGCGTAGCGGGGGAGTCACAGGGGGTTTGAGGGGTGCAGGTAACCCCATTCTATGGGA
>APFE031591143.1:0-41391 GCA_000404065.3 Pinus taeda
AGGAGCTTGCACAACACCAAGGCTCAGGTTGTAATGGTTCCTTTGATTATTTAATACAAATAAGTCCATTCTTCTCAATGGTTTGTTAATGAATTATTTCATGTATTCCTTGGTCAATATGATAGATATGCTTTGTTTTATAATGAATATTCAGATGCTATGTAATCGTTTGCTTTGTTAGTGTATGCAGGTCTGAAAGTGAAGGAGGAGCTCATCTGGATCAGCAAGGCTGGACTGTTACAACAAGCGTGGGACCTAAGGTAAGATCGAAAACATTTGGTTTCTCATAGAATAACGTATGTTTAGAGAAGGATTGCTCTTGTTTGGTTTGTTTGTCACTAGAGAGTCTTAGACTCATAGGGAGGTTAGGTTTGTCTACAAAAATAACTCTTTCCGCATGACATGGATCATTGGAAGAAGAGTATGTTCAACATGAAGTACAAGATGAAGGAAACAATGGGGGTCAATCAGTTGTTGTGAAGGTTGAAAGGTAAGATTCAGGCCCTGAGGAGCAGGTGACAACAAAGTATCCAAGGCTTGGTAGATTCCTAAAGCTACCAGTAGAGAGATTGGAGGCCTCATCAAGGAACTCAACAAAAAATCATCTTCATTTAGGGAGGAGTTCACAGTTTCCCACCTTTGAAGACTATATGAACCTATTGTTTGAGTATGAACGTAAAAAATTTGAAATTCAGAAATCTAAATAGAGAAAGGAGGAGTTGTCCAAGGAAAATACATATGCAAGGATTGTAGCAGCAGAAGCTCAAGTAAAGGAAAGTTTGGAAAGACGTAAAGCAAGGGAAGAAAAGGAACATAAAAAATAATTAGCAAGGAAAGACAGGGAGGCAATAAAGTTTCAAAAAGTGTTGGAAAAAAGAGGGGTGACAAGCAAGGATGACTATGGTCCAATCTAGTTTGAGGCAAACAAGATGATGTCCAACACTCTAGACCACATTGAAGAGCATACACCATCATATCAGGATATGATTAACATTCAAGTTCCCCACTGTTAGCCAGGGGTTATGCCCACCTCTTATATTCGTACAATTGCATGTTAAAATCCTATGTGTGATTATAGGACACCTCCACTTAGTGTTGGGGTTAGTAGCACAATTGGACACTTCGGTTACTCAGTCCCTCCATGGGTACAAGGAGCAACTTGGACTCAAGCATATGGAAACATTCAGGCACATCCTAATCAACCATTCTTGGGTAGGCCACCATACTTGGCTCAGGTAGACAACTCAATAAATTTGGGCACTACAGAAAATGGAGGCCATTAAGCATAGGGGTGGCATGCCTTTTTTTCTGTAACCACATTGCAATGTGGATTTTGTAAGGATGCAATCTATTGCATGGTTAATATGATAGTTCACATAAAGTTGAACATACAGTTTAATGTAATAGTTCACAACACATTTTGTGCAATTGTCATATACTTACGATATATGGTGCTTGGCCTTTGGTTTGGATTTTCTTGTTTTCAGTTTCTCAATAAAACTAGTGAGTACATACCTTCATGGATATATATAACAACAAACAAATCCAAAGGTATCTTTTAATTTTTTATTACACATACATGGATTCACATACATAGAAGAGGAATGGATAAACATGAAAGGTGGGGGAACACATATTATCATAAAAATATTGTTGTATGTAGGTAATGTGATAGTAACAATTAGGATACTACACAACCTATAAGGTCTTGTAAGACCTTAAAATGATTTTGCATGGAGGTTGGGATGAATATGAATAATAGTAAAACTAAGATAGTAATCTTCTCACTAAAAATGAATAAAACAACTACAAATCAATGTTAAAAACGAGACATCAGAGACTACCCAGAATTATAAATATTTGGGACTATATTTCAATGAGAAATAATGAGAAGTTGAAGTGAGATGTGTGCATGAGGAATATACGACAACGAGCTTAGAAATAATTCTTCCTATTGTTAAATAGATTTTAGACAATAGATATTTGGGACCAGAACACATTATGCTTTCACACTCTCATAACCTTAACACCTTTTTGAAAATGTGAAGTATGGGGATGAAGTATATCAGAAAACACATGGAATACAAGTACAAAAATACCTAAAAAAGTATTCCTAAGTGGATACAACAACACCCTTCATGGATACATATACCAACAAAAAAATCCAAATATAGATTTTCATTGTTTATTACACATACAAAGATTCAAGTACAAAGAACATTGTGCAATCATATGAAAGTATCATTTCAAAAAGAAATGCAAGAAATATAAGCTATAGTGTTTGAAAAATAATGTATAATTGGTTTGTCTTCCATTTGTTGGAAGTGTACGCAAATTGATTAGATGGCTACACATAGTTGGATTTCATTGTTTATTTCACATACATAGTTGTGCCTTATATTCATGGTTGATTACAAATACAGAGTTGGAGCACATACTACCAAACATAAATGAATACAAATAATACCTCTTAAACCCATTAAAATACATAATATTAAACAAATACAGAGTGCCATTAAATCTTCATGTAAACTTCTTAAACTCTAATTTTGTTACAAAACAATAGTTAGCATCTCAAACTCTAGTATTTTTCTCAAGCCCTAACATAGGAATTAATAATTCCTGAATAATTTGTAAACCTTATATTTTTCATAGAAAATAACCACCATGCAAAAAAAAACATACATTTGACTAAATATATATTACACTGCGGGGAAGATCATGAAATCCTTTTTTCTTGAAATTCAAAAACTCTATTTGAAAACCACAATGCAACAAATTTCTTGCAATTCAAAAACCCTATTTGAAAACCATAGTGCAAAAATTTTCTTGCAATTCAAAACCCTATTTGAAAACCCTATTGCAACAATTTTCTTGCAATTCGAAAACCCTATTCGAAAACCACAATGCAAAAATTTTCTTGCAATTTGAAAACCACAGCGTAACAATTTTATTGCAATTCGAAAACCCTATTCGAAAACAACAATGCAACAATTTTCTTGTAATTTAAAAACCATAATACAAAATTTTTCTTGCAATTAAAAAATTCTATTAAAAAATCACAATGCAAATATTCGAAACCCATATTTTAATTCAGAGTTGTAGTAAGACGTTATGCAACAAAATCCACATAGAAATTCAAAACCATTCTAAGACAACATGTGGAAAGGATTTGAAACCATTCTAAGATGACATGAAACAAAACCCACATAGAAATTGCATCAAAGGCAACCAAAATCCCTCCGGTTGAATGTGTTTAAAAACACAGAGGGATAAGTGGCTAGTAGATTAAAATCCTATTGTAGAGGACTATGCTGTAATGTTTCCATGCCCGCACGCCATAAAAAAAATCCACGAGATTGAAAACCATTAATTGCAATAGAAAATTTTATGATGTCCTTAACATCTCGCACATAATGACCTACAAGATGGATAAGGAGGCCACAAAGATGCCGTGGGGTTAAACCTTGGGAAAACCAACCAAAAAAGAAGAAATAATCCACGCTATGTTGAAAAGTGGAAAATTACCTTAAGATAAACCCTTCAGAGCACAAAACGACCATATCCAACATTGAGCCAAGGAAAATCCCCCACAGGGTCGAATGCAGACGAATATCCTAGTTACTGGTGTGCAATGACGAAGAACAACAATCCCAGTAACCAAACTCCACACAATAGAACAATTGAATATCTATAAAAACCACCAACCAAGCCTAAGCATAACCCATTCTCTACAACACTAATACTAGTGATAGTAGCGACTAGCATTATAGCAGGTATGTGCAAGTACCATGGGGACCAAACGCTCATCTAGTGTGCGTGAACAAAATTGCATGGCGGTTCAAGGACCATGTAGAACTCACACCAAAATGAAACCATAAATTGTGCTTTTTCACAATGAAATTTATTCACCCACCTTCCCAACACATGGCTACATCAAATGTAATGATGTCATACAACTGATGTGGAGGTTTACTATAACATGCTCCTCCCACATCTACCCAAGTAACCAGACAACCGGGGTAAACATGTGACAATAAGTTACTATTATATGATTTTACCTCCAAAGTCTCCTTATGGAAATGGAACCGACAAAAACACACCATATAGACCTTCCACGTCAATAACAAGACGCCCAGGAACCATTCCAACCTTTTAGGTAACTAGCCCTTGAGTCTACTACATTTTTATACAAATTAACCCTCGACCGCTCCCATGATATGGGCATGACAATGTACCGGAGGCATTGGATTCTCCCACAACATGGTGTGCTAGCTTCTAGGGACTATTTTTCTCAGTGCTATGCCAACGTCCCTAGGATTTGAGCCACTTTTTTAGGCCCAGATCCTAGCTCACTGCCCAGAATTCAATGACACTTTTAGAATCCCTAATTTACATAATAACAAGGCTTACAAACCAAAACTAACTCTAGGATTAGGCTTGACCATCCCCAGCTGGGATTGACAATTTGTCAAACACTTGGCGTCAATGCAATCTACAGGAAATGAATACAAGACATAGTATACATGACTGATAACTCATATGAGACTTGACAAGAAGGATCATCATCCTCTTTCCTTAATTGTTTTGACATCAATTAGGTCTTTCATCCATGATTGTTTCAGTTACAAGTACATACATGAAATAACCAATCATATAGCCATGCTTATAATCAACATTAAAACATGAAAATAACAATGAGATAACAACCATTAAAGCCACATATTAACAAGTACAAAAGCAAGAGAAAATAGCTTTTATTAAACGTAGGCAAATTCGACTAGTTTCAAGACTTCCATGTATCACCCGAAAATAAACATGGTTGAATCAAATATTTCTTTCAGCTAGTCACCCTCGTGCCATATTCCAAGCATGAATGTGGGATCTCATGGATAAACTAATCCAAAACAACCAAGGGAATCCAACGGTTAAACCACCTCCACCCTCGCAAAACCGTGATCTCACCAAAACCAACACCGATATAACAAAAATGAACTGCGATAGGAATGCCTTCAGACTCCATCACTATCCTTGAGGAATTTTCTATCTCCTTGTGTCTCAGGATTTACCGCAATCCACACCGGATCACTAGGCCCTAAATTGAGACTCCACCCTCAAGATTTACCGTGTATGCCACCAAAACTGGTTAAGGGATTCCTATGCCTTTGGGATTTTCTTGAGACCACCTCAACTGTAGATTCCAAAAACATACGACAATTCAAAAGCTCAAAACCGAGAAAACAATCCTATCACACCATCGCTATCCAGAAAAAGCCAAGTATAGGCCGAAACCCACTATCATAACTCGACAAAACCATGCCACCAACAACAAGAGAACCATACACAAACATGCAAATCCATGCATGTCAAAACCAGCTGGGAAATCACACATGCATTATGTTACCTGCAAGTATTCATGATGAAGCTACTTGATATTTCTCTGCCTTGCTCAATCTTTTGTTTCCTTTTCTTGCTTTTTCCTTCCTTCCTCCAAAGTTAGAGTGGTCCAAGAAAACTCTAAGTGCTCCAAGAAAACTCTAAGTGCCCAAGAGTGAGAGAGAGAGAATAGAAAAGAGTTCCACAAAAACCTGTCAAAAGCTCCCTAACTGATCCTCATAAGCCTTTTTATCAGTGAGGTTTCTATTTTCTTCATTTTCCACTATTTTCCTTCATTTTCCTCCTCACATGCAACCTGTGACCTTTCACCTTCCTTTCCAGCAAATTTCCTTTATTTTCATAAATAAATGTGCCAAAAAATGCCTCTTTTCCTTTTTAATGCCTTTGCCAATTTACTTTAGCTATAAACACATCCAGTGATGCCCACTAGGATATCTTTGACCAACATTAAGCTTCATGGAATACATGTCCCTTAACCATGGTATTATTTTTCCTTTATTAACTTTTATTACATGGAATTTTCACCAGGTCTATTATAGAACACCCCCCCGCCCCCTTGGGGAACACCATCCTTGGTGTTAAACCACACCAAGACCTCAACAAAACTGCGAAAAAGAAAATATAATTCCCATGGAGCTTTATAACTTATGTCATTGTAATATTTACAATGAATGACCTCCTCAAAAGAACAACATCATGAAAACACGACAAGATAACAACCATACCACTCATTGGAGCTTTATAACTCATCTCATTACGATATTTACAATAACCACATATACACATATGAACATTTGCTAAACTGACAAAAAAAAGGATATGATGCTCGTATCGATCAACAGGGGAATCTAGAGGCTCACACCTCCACCCTCAAAGTAATTCCAAGATTCATCTCCTTCCTAGGAAGTCTAGAATCCATTGCCACAATCAAAGCTGCATCCCATGTCCAACGCTACAATCCCGTGGTACATGTCCCATCAGTGAACAATTACTGACTCATTGTTCCAGGGAACACTCCCAATGTGCATCTGAATCCATCTGGCAATGCTAGTGACAAAAAAAAATCCATCCCTAACCTTCCCTTATTTGCTACACGGTCCCTCAGGAAATCTGGTCACCCCCTTCCATGCAGTCACTCAAATTCCAAGTTCCCAACATCCCCTATCCTGGGCAATCCATCCCTTGGAAAGGCTTCCTCGCATCGGAAGGTCAATAACCAAGGCATATAACTACCTCAAAACCATCATACCTATCTTAACATGATCATGGAAATAAATGGACACTATTGGGTACCAGTGTCCCACAATGGCCCTGCTCCTGAAGTGCTTTACCAACATACTATTGCATGTTCCAATTCCTTTTGTTGTTGGTGCTAATACTTGCAGCAAGTTTCAACCACCCAACTGGGCATTTTTGTGTTTCCTGTACCAATCACATTACTTTTATTAGATTTAAAATAAATTGAAATAACTTCAAATCATACCTCATTGGTAGCTCGTCAATAAGGTACAGTTTCAATCCTATTTATTTCCTATCACAACAAGTCAAACTATAATCTTTGACCAAATCATTATGTATAAACATATGACATGAGGTTAGCTCAAAATACAACCACCATAGATCAAAATCATAAATCACATATAACCATCATAAACTAGAATCATAGATCACATGTAACCATCCTAGACCAAAATCATAAGTCACATGCATAATAAAACTAGAATAAAATACTCATACTTATCCTTTAATCAATCCTTAGCTTCTACCTTTGTCCTTATTTCGTATGCACACCGGATCGGCTTCCACTCCCGATAAACACCCAGTGTCGTCTCCTCAACCATGTACACATACACATAATGTGCATCACACATATACAACCACACACGACATACAACACCATGAAATACATGCACCTACACCTGATATACAACACAACAAATACATTTATACCTGATTTACAATGCCACATAATACCTGCTCCTACATTCGGGGTACACCACAACACAATACATACTCCTACATCCAATGTACAACTAATCTGAAACAACCCCTAGGTGATCTTAGGAAATCAATGAAGGTATTGTAGACTCATGTGCTAGTGTGTGTGTCTGTGTTATCTTGTGCAACGAATCGATAAGATTGCGAAATACAGAGACACTTGAAACAGTAAGAGATCACAGTAAGCAAACGTAAACACAACAAAAACTAATAAGGAGTTCACCCAATCCTTCTTGGCTACGTCTCCTGGTCCAGCGTTTAGTGGTGGTCTTTTTAGTATGTTTTTAAAGCAGAGTCTTACAATAAGGAGCTCAATCTGAGTCTCACTTGATAGAGGACGAACAATAGGATGGCACTTGGAATTCCCAAGTCCTTAGAGTTCACAGACTCCCCTTACCGAATTTCAACCTCAATTGGTCTCTGTCTGCTCGATGCTGCCCTTACTCTGATGGTCATCTTGGCTTCTCTGTCCTCTATAACTTTGCCTCTCTTTTTGTGTCTCTCGGCCTTCGGCTTCTTCACTGCTTCTCTGCCTCACTGTCTGTCCTGTCTCTGTCAGCTCGTGGCTTTAAAGCTAGTTCATTCCTTCGACTATTCATTTCGGCTTCCCGGCTCTCTAGATCGCCTGCCTCTGTCAGCTAGGACTCCTATGCCCTGCATCATCATTGCTACGTAACACTTTACAGAGAGGTGGCCACCTATCTCCTTGCGAACTGAGTGTTAGTTCTTCCTGAATGGTCATTTTTTCCGTTATTTCCCAGATGCCTGTGAAACAGATCCTTCTATTGATTCATTGGTCAAATCAGACTTCAAATCTTATGCACCATAGTTTATTTCTCCCTCGGGTCTGGTCATCCATCGGGTTGAACCTCCGTCATTAATTTGGAGCCCCCAGATCCTACGGTCTTTGCTTATATCGCCCACTTGAGTTGCTCAATCATTAGTCTGCGATGTAAGCAGTTTCTCTCTCTCCCCGCCGGACACGCATCACTCAATGTATGGAATCACTGGGTCGTCAACCAAATCCACTTACCGACCAAAATGCCTCTGATATTCCGCAGATTTTGAGCGCACAATTTGCCTTGTCAGTTTTAGCACTTTCCCACGGTTTTCTGGTTTTCCATTCTGACCGAGCACTCGGGGCTTTTCCTTCTCAAGGGGTTTTTCCCAGCAATATGTGATTAGAAAACAACCTCCATTTCTAGATCGGAGCTTCCCAATTACCATTTTTGCGCCATGCGTGGTCTCCATGGGCCAACGGCCAGCGTGCTTTGACCGAAGGTCCTTGTTGCTCCGTGCTGGTTGCAAATTGCCATTATTCAGAGGTAATTTCTGATAGCTATAAGATTTCTTGAAGCCTGCCATTCATTCTTATCAATCTTGGAATTGTTTGAGGATCTAATTCAGATCATGGCCTTCCCATTGAAAAATATTTTGGACCACCAAAAGTTGGTTTTCAAGCATTGACTAAGTGAGGATACAACTTTCTCACTTGTCTAATCTCTATCCATTTTGCACTACTTGGCTTTGAACCCTTGAGCCCAATTTTGAGGTACTCAACATCTCCCCTACACGTCGTTCTCACCTTCCTGTCTAGAACTGTGTCTTCTTGCAATTCATTAAGATATTCAGGTAACAGGTCATCAATAGAAGCAATTGACTCTGCTCTTTAGGATCTTCAATTAACAAAGGTTCAAATAGTCTCAAGCTGTCTACATTGACGACTAAGTAGATGTGCATATAAGCTAGAAAATCAAGGTGAAAAGCATTCTCACCAATTTTCTCAAGGATCCTGAAAGGTCCATACCTTATTGGTTTTAGCTTTTTACCTTCACCTTGCATCCTTTCCTTGCTGATATATAGCTAGACTTGATCACCAACTTGGAAACTATGCTCCATCCGATGCTTGTCATGCCTTGCCTTGTATTTGGCCAGGCTCTTTTCCAGCTGTTCCTGTACTGCCTGATGGATCTCTTGGATTTGTTCAATGAACCTAGTTGCCTTGTCCACATCACTGTGTCCCTCAACTGTTGTGTCCTTACCAAAGACAAAATCCAAGGGAGACCTTGGTGTGAAACCAGAACAGGTCTCAAAAAGAGATCTTTGTGTGGAAGAATGTTTGGCTCAGTTGTAAGCATGTTGCCCATAACACAAATTTTCATCCCAAATCTTGGGATGTTTGCTACAATATCCTCTGAGCAACTGGATCACTGTCTTGTTGACTACTTCTGTCTGGCCATCGGTTTGTGGATGGAAAGTTGTGCTTTTCTTTAGTTTGGTGTCCATCAGTTCCCACAGACTTGACCAAAACTTTCCCACAAATCTGGTGTCTCGATCAGATATAATGGAAGTGGGTAATCCAAAATGAACCCATATATGTTGAAAGAATAGTTTTGCAGTTTTTTCAACTGTAATCTGTTTATTACAAGGTATCAAGATACACATTTTGCTGAACCTATCCACAACAACATATAGATAATCATGACCCTTCCTAGATTTAGGTAGTCTTCCAACAAAGTCCATGGAAACACTTTCCCAAGGATGAGAAGGAACTAGAAATGGAGTGTACAAGCCTAGTTTCCTATTGTTGGGCTTGCTTTTAGCACACATAATACACCCTCTTACATATCTAGAATTGTCTCATTCATTTTTGGCCAATAAAAAAATCTTTGTAGTTGTGCAACTGTTTTGTTTACCCCAAAGTGACCTGATATTAGAGAAGTGTGTGCTCCTCGAATTATCTTTACTCTTTCAGTTTTTGGAACGCATAGCTTCCCACAATGATACAAGAGTTGATACTTAATATGATAATCTAATTCTTCTACTCGTTTGCCTTGACTTAAAGTTGCATATACATATTTAAAGTCTATATCTTGAGCATATTGTTCAATGTAACTTTCATGTAATACATAATTATGCTTAAATATAGTAGATTCATTTATAATGGGTCTAGAGAACATATCTGCAACTTTATTATGTATGCCCTTTTTATATATGATGAGTAAATGAAACTGTTATAGGAACCCCATCCACCTGTAGTGTCTTGATTGCTGCAACTTAGTTTGGGAGTGTAGATATTGAAGTGGTTGATGATCAGTATGGATAACTACTTTTTTTCCCATTAAGTAATGTTTCCACTTTTTCACACTCTCTACTAATTCATACAATTCCTTATCATATGTGGGATAGTTAACTACTGCAGGGTTAAACATCTCGGAATGATAAAATATGGGTTTACTGTGCTGTATCAACACTGCTTCCATGGCATAGTCACTAGCATCTGTTTGGATCTCAAATGGTCTTTGAAGATCTAGCAATGCTAGCACTGGTGTTGTACTAATCTTTTCTTTCAAGGTGTCGAAGACTTTCTGCTGTTTGCCTCCCCACTGAAACACCTTATTCAATCCTGTTAAAGCATGTAAGGGAGCTGAAATTAAGGAAAAGTTAGAAATGAACTTTCTCCAAGATTGTGCTGCTCCTAAGAAGCTTCTAACTTCTGTAGCAGATTTGGGTTTAAGCCAGTTTACAATGATTACCACCTTAGAGGGATCTATCTTCAATTCACCACCCCCTACTATATGTCCCAAATAATCCAAAGATGTTTTTCCAAATTCACATTTTGGGAGTTTAACATAAAGTTTTTCTCTTTTCAAAACATCTAGTGTCTGCTTAACATGCTTTAAATGTTCTTCCCATGTTTTACAAAATATAAGAATGTCATCTAGATATACAATAACAAAATCATCAAGAAAAGGTCCGAGCACATCATTCATTATTCTCATGAAAGTAGCAAGAGCATTAGTTAAGCCAAAAGGCATAACCAACCACTCATACAATCCATGCTTAGTTTTGAAAGCAGTCTTCCATGCATCTTGTTCTGTAACTCTAACCTAATTATATCCACTATGCAAGTCTAACTTGGAAAAATAAACAACTTCCTTTAACTGATCTAATAGATCATCTATGTGAGGAAGGGGATAACGATTTTTGATTGTTATTTTATTCAGTGC
Source organism: Pinus taeda (assembly GCA_000404065.3). Classification (NCBI taxonomy): domain Eukaryota; kingdom Viridiplantae; phylum Streptophyta; class Pinopsida; order Pinales; family Pinaceae; genus Pinus; species Pinus taeda. The sequence continues at coordinate 11,406 of APFE031591143.1, forward strand.
TCGGTAATCAATGCACATTCTCCGCGAGCCATCTTTCTTTCTCACCAAAACGATTGGTGACCCACATGGTGATGTGCTAGGTCTGATGAACCCCTTCTCGAGAAACTCCTACACCTGCTTCTTGATTTCAGCATTCTCTAAAGCAAACAACCTATACATTCCAATGTTAGGCAATTGAGCATCTTGCTGCAAAATAATATCATGCACTATTTCCTTTTTTGGGTGGTAGACCTTTAGGTTCTTGAAACAAGATATCATACTATGAAACAACCTTTTCTAAATCAACTTGTTGTTTAGCATTGTAACCCTCAAATACATTGGTTTTATTAGGTTTCTTTTCCTTTACAACCATCAATAAGAATTGTTTGCATGAATTTATCATTCTTTTCATCTGCGCTAAGTTTATGAGAGTATAATTATTCTTGAGCTTATGAGCTCTTACAAAGTATTTGACTCCCTTTTTAACAAGTAGATACTTGCTCTTGGCTCTATAGAAAATAGCTTTTATGTCATACAAGTAAGGACTTCCTAAAACAATTCCACATATATCCAAAGGAATTATGTCTAACTCAACCTCATCTACAAATGCTGACCCAAAAGAAAACTTGAGTTTGCATTGTCTGGTCACTTGTATTTGTGCTTTATCATTTAACCATCCTAAGGGGTATGGTTTCTTGTGAGGTTTAGTTACTAATCCCAACTTCTTTACAATTGCTTCAGAAATTAAATCTACTTGTGAGCCACTATCAAACAATGTATCAAATTTTTGATGTTTGGAAATAACTGGAATATGGAAAATCTCATGTCATTTTCTCTCATTTTCTTCATCAATAGTAGATTATGTAGAATTACTAGTAGATGCTTCAAAATTCTTACCTCTGATACCTGTGGTTGCAATAGTTGTTTCATCTCCTGAGTCTGACCCCAAATCTTTTTGAATAGCTGCAGCAGTCTTCTTCTTCTTGCCCTCGAACTTCTTAGTTCTCGGATCTGGATGCAGAATCCAACAGTGCTCATCATCATGCCCATCCTTTTCACAGTGAGTGCATGAAGCCTTGCTTTTCTGTGCAGTGTTAGCCTTCCTTGCTTTCCATTTTTGCTTTCTTTTCTCCTTATTCTTGCTTGTAGTGGGTTGGGATGATCCCCCAACTTCTGGACTTCCATTCTTTCCTCTAGCTTCTAGATGAGTAGCTTGTGCAGATACCTCATCTATGCTAGTCGAATTAAACATGAGGATAGTGTGCCTCATGTAGTTGTGTAGACCACCAATGTACTTCAATAGAGTCTCAGGTGAGTCCAATGAGATTCCTAGAATCAATGCTCTCTTTCTAAATTCTTGAGTGTATTCTTGTACACTTTACCCTTTCAACTGTTGAAGAGTTTGCCAACTCATCATGGCTTGCTACATGTAGGCCAAGGGATAGAACTATTCTTTGACTGCAGAAACAAATTCACTCCACACAGAGATAGTCTTACCATGTCTTTTCATATCAGCTTGGGTCCTTCCTTCCCATCAGACCAAGGCAGTTCCTCCAAGGCGTAGGCTTGCCAGCTAAATCTTGCTCTTGTCTAAATCGATATTCTGCACTCTACAATAAACATCAATTTGTCTAATCCAATTGTCCAGCTTTTCTACATTCAACTCTCCATCATATATAGGTAAATCAAATTTAACATCTAGTTTAATCAAAGATGATTTCTTTTTGTGTTCAAGGCTATTAGGAGGTGTGAGAAAGATTTCCTCTTTCCCTTTGCCTTTTGAGTGGTCATGGAAGTGAGACTCATGTTCTCCTTTGTCTTGTTTGGAGCCTAATGAATCTTCATCTTTGCGTTTTCTAAAGTCCCTATACATTTCCTCTACCATGGACTTTATGGCTAGGAAACTATCTATGAATTGAGGGTCTATCCCCATAGAACCTTCCTGACATTGTCTTCTGAGGATAGACTCTCTTAATTTCTGGATTAGTTTCAACCAACTCTCCTCCTAATTTGAGCTTTGATCTAGTTAGCATTCAACAGCTAAATCCAACACAAGCTTGTCTAAGCTTAACAACCTAGAGCTCTAATACCACTTGATTTGAAAATCACTCATGAGTGATCTCAATTAAATAATTAATGAATGAAGGTACTACAAACTCATGTGCTAGTGCGTGTCTATGTTATCTTGGGCAACAGATCGATCAGATTGCAAAATACAGAGAAACTGGAAAATGTAAAACAATAAGAGAAGCATAGTAAGGAAACACAAGAACACAATGAATTAGTAAGGAGTTCACCCAATCCTCCTAGGCTATGTCTCCGGTCCAGCTTTCAGTGGTGGCCTTTTCTTATTATGTCTTTAAAGCAGAGTTTTTTACAATGAGGAGCTCAATTTGAGTCTCCTGAAACAGATGATGCTTAGCAGGGTGGTTCTTGGATTCCCCAAGCCACTAGAGTGCATAGACTCTTCCTTAACAAGTATCGACCTTACTAGTCTTAATGGGATGAGTCTAATTTGGTACTCAGTTCCCCACATATATCCTCACAAGGATTGCTTGAACCTCTCAAGCCTGGTTCTGTCTACTCGATGTTGCCTTAACTCTACAGGTTAGCTCGATTCCCTATTTTCTGCTTCTTGCTTCATTGTCTCCTTCTTCCTTTCATTGTTCCCTTCTCTTCTCCTTGTTTTTTCTATCTGTTCATTGCTTAAAGCCAATTTATCTCATGACTGTTCACTTCCTCTTCCGCCCCTTCAGATCACCTGCTATTGTTCGCTTGGAGTTCCCTACCTCTACATCATCGCCACTGTGTAACATCTCATAGGGAAGTGGCCACTTTCCTCTCACGAACTATGCCAGATCTTGCTCAAACAGTTTGGTATTTCAGGTATGCTATGTAATGATTCATCCGCTAGCTCAGCATTCCATTCAGACTTCAAACTTTATGTGTTGTATATTTCTCCCTCCAGATCTAGCATTCATCAAGCACAATCTCTGCCATTAGATCTGGAGCCCCTAGATCCTACAGTTTTCGCTCTTATCATGCGGTTGACTTGCTCGACCATTAGCCCACGACGAGAGGTAGTTTTCTCTCTCATCCACCAAAAATGCATCATGCAATGTATGGAATCACTCGTTCTCCTACCAAATCTACTTATCGCCGAAAATGCCTCTGATATTCCGCCAGTTTTCGAGTGCGGGACCCGCCTTTTGCTTTAGCACATTCCCTACAGTTTCTTGGCTTCCCATGCTATAGAGTGCTCGGGGCTTTTCCTTCTACAGGGGTTTTTCCCAGGGATAAGCGATTAGCACTTAGCGCTAATCGCGCATCAGAAACGGCCTCCATTTTCTGATCCGGACTTCCTAACTGCTAGTTTGCATCCTGCGGGGTCTCCATGGGCCTCGGTCAGCACGCTTTGACTGAGATCCTCGTCATTCCTTGCTGGCTACAAACTGCCACTGTCGAGAGGTCCTTCCTGATAGCTCTTTGTTCACAAGTTTTTGAATTCTGTCCTGATTTGATACAATCATAGCACTTTGATAATTTTCATGGATCCAATTCAGATCATATAGGAATCCCCCCTTCAAGATGTAGAATTTGATTATCAAATTCTTGAAATGATTTTTCAGTTGTGAATCTATCCAAGCGATCAAGTTGCCTTTCAACAACATTGTTAGTTTTGGATGATTCAAGAAAGATTACATCTCTAGAGACAACAAACTTTTTGTTGACTTTATCATAGAGATGGTATGCTTTAGAGGTGTTTGAATAGCCTAGGAAGATACACTTACGACTTCTTGCGCTACGTTTGCTTCTATGTACTTTTGGTATTAAGGCATAACAGGTGGAACCAAAGACCTTGAGATGCTTTACTGAAGGAATGTGCTCGTACCAAATTTCATAAGGAGTCTTGTTTCTAATAGCATTAGATGGAAATCTATTCTTTATATATACAACACATAGAACAGCATCAGCCCAAAACATTACTTTTACATTTTTGAAGAAGAACATGGAGCGTACCATATTTAAGATTGTCCTATTCATTCTTTCAGGTACTCCATTGTGTTGGGGATTATAAGGCACAGTTGTTTGATGTTTGATCCCATGTTGGCGAAGATAGTTTTCAAATTCATTTGAAGTGTATTCTTTTCCATTATCAGTGTGAATAGACCTAATATGAGATTGTGCATCATTTTTAATCCATGCATGAAAGTTCTTGGATGTTTGAAAAGCATCAGATTTGTTCTTCAATAAATATACCCAACACATTATGGTGTAGTCATCAATAAATGTCATCATATATTTATTTCCATTTGCAGAAGAGACATGCATTGGACCACATAAATCTGAATGAATGAGTTCAAGTTTTCTATGTGCTCTGAAATGTGAATCATGAAAGGGTTGTTCGCTATGCTTTCCTAGAATACAAGCATCACATTGCTTAAGCTTCCTAGGAGTTGTAGGCAATCCAACAACACCATTTTTCTTTAATAAGCAAAGGCTACCATAGTTCAAATGTCCAAATCTATCATGCCATAATAGACTTGATGGAAGTGTACCTTCTTCATAATTAGAAGTGTATGAGAAATGTTGTGCACGAGCAGAGATGCCTTACAGCTTGAGAAGCCTTTCTTCTTCAATCCTTGTCATGACAAGTGAGTGGTCAGATGCTTTTCTTACCTCAAGCTTGTGATCAAACATATGAATGGAGTGGCCTTGCTATCTGATATGGACCAAGGACAACAAGTTTCTCCTCAATTGAGGGAGATATAGAACATGATGCAAAAGAAAGTCTGGAAGACCAAGAAATTTAAGCCTGATTGTGCCAAGCCCTAATGGCTTGAGTTTTGATTGGTCTACAAAGTAAACTGCTCCATCAACATTTTCACTGAATTCTTCAAAAAAATCTTTTCTGAGTCATGTGGCAAGTTGCTCCTGAGTCAAGCAAACAATCATTTTTCCAAGAAGCAAGTGAACCATTAAATAAGTCTTCATTTACTCCAATATTACATTGTGCCACAACATAATGAGCCGATTCAGGTGATTTATCTTTGTCTATGTCATTAGTTTTACCTTTCGGTTTGTTTCTTTGCTGCTCAATTTTATCCCGAGGTATCTTGCATGTGGAAGCATCATGTGATCCATTTCTTTTACAGTGTATGCAGTGCAAATTTGAGTTTTCTTCTTGGGAGTATCTGCCCCCCCTGCCTCTAAAATATATTCCTCTGCCTCTTCATCCACCTCTTCCTCTAGAAGAGTCTTAGGCAAGACTCTTTTCATTATGAGCAAGGCACACAGCCTCTTCAGAAGATTCAGGGGTTGTTTTCTTTCCAAAAGCTTTCTCTCTTTCAACAAATTTCTTTATAACAGAGTCAAAGCTGATATCTTTGATATTTCCATTTGCTTGCAATGACACAAGATAATTAGAGTATGTAGGATAAAGTTCTTTGAGAAAAGCAATCAGAGGGATATCCATTTCAACATTAGTAACTTTGATATCATGCATTATTGATTTTAGCTCAGTTGCCAAAGCAAGATGATCATTATTTTGTAATCCAACAATGAAGAGTTTAATCATGTGTTGAACAATTTCAAGTGTAGAGTGTGAGTCATAGAGTTCCTTTAACTTTTGTGATGCTTCAAATGTAGTTGAAAATGGTTTGATGTGTCGACTCACCTCTTCACTTACAGATGCAACAATCAATGCATACTCTTTGTTGTTTTTATTCTCCCAAATGGCGAGCTCTTTGTCAGAGGTAGGCTGAACTGGGTCTTTGTCTCCTTCTCCAACACACACTCTTTTCCACATCTCATTAAAAATAAGAGTGTGTTGGAGTTTCCTCAACCATTCAGGATAATTCTCTTTTCTAGGGAGAGTTATTCCCACAATAGATATGATTGAATGCATATCGAACAACGTAATACTTTTAGCGTTCAATGTTCACTCGAATACCAGAGTCAGAGTCTGACTATAACTGTCTATGGCAGAAATGAACAGTGGATAATGAGTGGCAGATGAGCGGAGGATGAGCGGCAGATGAGCGGAGAAATAATGCAGAGGAGGATCATTGATAGTAGAAGATCAACGATTATCGGAGGTGAAGAAGTCAAACCATTAACGATTATCAGAGGGAGGTTTTAAGGCGATGAACGAAATATCAAATAGACAATAAAACGGTAAGTGGTTTATAGAAGGGAGCACCTGATTCCATAGGGTGATGAACACATGGCTCTGAGGAGAGAGAAGAAACCGCTTCTATCGGATAGGAAAAGGTCGAGCATGTTGGCTGCACGATATTGATGTGGGCCATTATATATGAGGTCAAGGGATCGGGAGGAGAGAGAAAAAAGGTGTGCATATCGGGCAGGTAACCACTATGCAACTTATGTGCCCGATATCATCGTCAGTCGTTGGATCTGAGGGTGGAGATCAACGGTCAAGAATGAGCCTATAAAACCTCGGGAACTATGTCCAAGTGGGGTATGATAAGTGCGTCAAGCGATAAGAAAAATGATGAATCGGTGAATATATCAAACGATGGTGAAATACGGTGAATATGGTAAATATATATAAACAATTACATGTTATTGAAAGGAAAGGGCAACAACAAAGAGAAATCAAGCTATTACATCACTATTCAACACAGCAGCAATGTATTAGAATTCAAACGATGAGCATTCGTAGAGATCTGACAAAGATGTCAACTTGCAAGAGATGCAAAATAGAGAGTGGAGTTAAAATTTTGAAAGGAAGGCCAAAAATGGCGCTTGCTCAGATACCATGTCAAGCCAGGATATAACTCCTTAAAACAAAAACATTGTTATATTCATTAAGGCTAAACATTATTATATACAAGAGGGAGTGACTGTTTACATTAATTACAGTTATTCACCCAATCCTTCTGATTAGGTGTCAACAACATCATCTTAGTAATAACAAAAGGAAACATAGCATGACTACATCCTATACCTCCACTTCTAAAGATGAACAAAAAATTATAGCCTTGGCTACTGAAACTAACTGCAACACTAAATATCTCGTGTCGAGAAGTGTAAAATCGACTGCCAATTCACCCCATTCTGACACTGCCAAATTTTGGGCATCCAGGAAACTTAAAGATTCCCCCAAGATTCCTCTCTGGCTAGTTGGATATCTTCTACTTATATTGCAAATATGATCTCACCATCACAATTCTTGTGAAATTCTGAGAGGAATGAGTATAAAGTCAGCCACATTCTGACACTAACAAAATTTAGCCTCCAAGGGAATCTAAAGATTCCTCAATATTCTTCAAACATTATTTGTTGTGGGGAACCTGGAATTCTGCTACTCATATGGTGAATCTGACTTCACCATCGCGCTCCCTACGAAAATCTAATAAAAATAACTATAAAATTGATAGCATTCTGATAATGTGAAATTTTACCTCCCAGAGAATCTTTTAGATTCCTCTCTACATTAGAGAATATTATCTGCAAATATTTTGTCAAATATTCTATAAAGGATTCTCTCGAAAATCATTCCCATGCATGGTTCCAGAACTTTGCTCTTGGTTTTGCATTCCATCCGCCACACACTCAAGGTTCTCCCACATGTTGCTCGATGCTCCCCCGTGCATCTGCGAGAGGTTATTTTATATCTATTTGGTTGGAAGGACATTCCAACACCATTCTGTTGGCATCTTGGCTAAGATGGAGGATTTGAGTGGGAAGTTAGGGGTTCCATTCTAGCCGACCCCCTCAACGATGGCAAGTTGTTTTAACCACCGTATTAAAATTGGTGCAAGTAAAATTTTATTTAACCATTAATAATTTTTGCTTTTCAATGGACATGGCATGGTACATAATGTGGGTCTTGTGCCATGAGGTCAGGCATGTTTGTCAAGGGTGTCTTGCCCCACAACAACTATTTCATTTATATTTGATAACAGTTGTGGTTGGCGGTTGCGGGGTTGGTGGCCCACCACCCCACTAATTTTTTTTTATTTTTAAAGAGTTTTTGTCAATTTGACTGAAACCAAGGGTCATTAGACAAATTAAGTGTTCTACCAATTCGCCCATTTCGGTGGCTGGATTTTGTGCGCTGGATCTCGACAAATTTGTGGCCTTGTTAAGCCTACCACTTAGCCAAGTTTGACCAGCTCTATCTTCTTCATGTATGAGCTTGGATAGGAGTGTCATTCACACTGTTGGAGTTAAGGTGTCGAGCACTACGATCTTGTCCTAGTTTGAGAGAAATATTGCCACTTTGAATATTGAGCTATTATAAGCCCTCTTTGAGCTCTGAGGGTCTCTTGAACCACATAGATCAGATAACAAGGGGGGGGAAATGTATATTTGTTGGACCTAGTGATGAATCCAAGGCATACAAGCTCTAGAATCCATCAACCAAGAAGGTCATAATCAATAGAGATTTGGAATTCATAGAAGAGGAAGCATGGGATGGAAGTTCAGAGAGGACAATCAATGTGAAAACACATATACCACATGAGGACAAAGAGGAATTAACCGCAGCAAGTAATTCCTCAACATTTACTCATTCTACTCCTATTCAATCTCAACAAAGCAGTCAACAAGCGACATTGTCAACAAATAATATGAGAGTGTCACATAGTTAAGAAAGTAATAGTCCAAGAACACTACAAAGACCCGCAACCTCATCTATTCCAAGTGAAACATCAAGTGATATGTCAATCCCATCTTCTAGAAGCATAAGAAGACAAAAACATAGAAATTTAAGTGAAATTTATGAGCAAGATGAAGTTGATAGTAGCATTGGTCTAGATTCCTTATTTGCATTGTTTTGTTATGTAGATTACCCAATCCATTTTGAAGATGCAATCAAAGAAGAAAAATGGGACAAATGGGATTTAGTGGACCTTCTATAAGGAAAAGAAGTCATTGGAGTGAAGTGGGTCTATAAGAACAAGAGAAATGTTGAAGGAAAGATTGAAAGGCATAATTCAACATTAATTGTCAAAGGATACAAGCAACAATATGGAAGAGATTATGTGGGGACATTTGCGCTAGTCACGAGGATGGAGACAGTGCGTACAATGTTGCTGATTACCATGCAACATAAATGGAAAGTGTATCAAATGGATGTAAAATCAACGTTCTTGAATGGAGTGCTGAAAGATGAAGTATATGTTGCACAACCACCTGGTTATGAGGTATAAGGGCAAGAAGAAAAGGTGTACAAGTTAAGTAAAGCTCTTCATGGTCTGAAGAAAACACCGTGTGCATGGTATAATAGGATAGATGCTTACTTGTTGGACAATGGCTTTGACAAATGTGACAATGAACCTACTCTCTACATCAAAGAGAGTGACAATAAGCTTCTTGTTGTTGTTTTATATCTAGTTGATTATATTTTTACAGGTAGTGATGATTTCCTCATTGATTATTTCAAAGAAGTCATGAAAAGTGAGTTTCAAATGACTCACTTGGGGTTGTTAAGGTCTTTTTTGGGCATAGAAGTGAAGGAAACAGAAAATGCTATTTTTATTTCCTAAGAAAAGTATGTAGCAGACATTTTAGAGAGGTTTAATATGCAAAACAAGCATGCACCAACTCCAACTATAATGGGTTTGGATTTGAGTGAAGAAGATTGTAGTAGCAATATCAATCTAACATTATACAAAAGTATGGTGGGAAGTTTGTTGTAGTTGGCAACAACTAGGCCTGATATAAGGTACGCAGTGAGCCTGGTGTTGAGGTTCATGGGGACACCCAAGGAGACACATTAGCAAGTAGCCAAAATGATTATAAGGTATGTCAATGGGACAAAGGAGTATGGTATTTTGTACACTGCTACAAGTGATTTTAGGTTGGTTAGTTACATTGACAGTGACTGGGCAAGAAGTGTCGATGGTAGAAAGAACATGTCAGGATATGTTTTTCATTTGGGTTCAGGAGCCATCTCATGGGCCTCCAAAAAGCAACCAACAATGTCATTGTCAACAAAAAAAGGTGAATATGTCACCACAACAACAACATCGTGTCAAGCAGTTTGAATGAGAAGAATGTTAAGGGATTTATGCCACGATCAAGAGGGAACAACAACTATTTTATACGATAACAATTCTGCAAGTGCAGAATCAAAGAATTCCATTTTTCACAAAAGGACCAAGAACATTTATGTTAAATATAATTTTAGTAGAGAATTGACTAAAAATGGTGAAATTGTGTTGTAGCATTGCAGGTCATAAGAACAATTTGCTGACATTTTCACCAAGCCATTCGCATGAGAAAATTTTGTTTATCTCAGGAAGTGTTCAGGAATTGCCAATGGTGGCAGTTGTGATTGACAGGGAGTGTTGGAAAATTAATCTAAGCCACCATGTTTACTAAACAGAAAACAACCATACTTGCCAAGTATATTTTGTTTGCAAGTTCCATATTTTTGTTTGTGGGTTAAAGGACAGATTAAATGAAGTTCTTAGTAGGAGCACAAATTCTCCATTCCGCAACACAAATCAAGTAATTAAGATGGAATGTGTATTTAATGAAGGGTTGGTAAAAACGTATGAGCAAATATTCACTCTCCAAGATAAAAAAACATTTTCTGTATAATCGCCCATTTTGTGTCTTAATGTTTTACTCTGTCATGATAAATTTTTCAAAATTGTATGTTTTGAATTATATGTATGTAAAATTATTTTTCGTAGTCGAGGGTTTAAGTCTCAGAGGTCAAGAGGAGATAATCGTGGAGAAAATTTTGGTAAAGAGCAGCAGGAGTCCTCACAAATTTTCTTGATCGTGTACTCCAACTGCACATGACATGGTCCCCATATTTCCTTGGCCTGGACAGACCCAATCCAAGCCACTTGTGGGTTGAATCAGACTACAGCTCTGATGTAGTGATCAGTATGATTGATTTTGACATTTGGCCATAATGGTAGAGCTTCAACGATCAAGACACAGGCCCCCTTCCGAAGCATTAGAAAGGAAAATGGGAGAGTGGGGGGTCAAATTTTCCGAGTCCAACTGCAACTAATTTTCTATATTATAATCATTTTATTTTTATAATATTTAATTCTAAAGTATAATATTTTTGAAAAATATTTGATTTATTTCTTTCCCATTTCCATATATTATTATTTGTAAAAATCTCTAATAAATATATCATTATTGATTTTAAAAATATTCAAGCTCATTAAATATAGGAATTGAGATTATTATTTTTTATCGATTCAAATTAAAATAATTTAATCCCACAAATTAAGCGTCACACTCAACTCCTCATGAAATTTAAAAGTAAATCCTAAGAGGATAAAACCCTATATTACTATTTTTCCTTTGGGAGGAAGAAAACATAACCCTATATAAACCAACTAATCTAATAACTCATAATGAATCAAAACACTTTTTATTTTATGTTTATTTATTTTTCCACTATCATTTATTTTTTTATGAAAACAAGAAGTTCATATTTCTATTTTAGATTGGTAGCTTTGATTGATTTTCATTCTCTATTTGTACGATGCCTAATCCATTCAACTTAAAATAATTTAACCCCACAAATTAAGTGTCTCACTCTCAACTCCTCCCATAAAACTTAAACATAAATTGTAATAAAATAAAAACCTTAATAAACCTAAATCCTATACAAACTGATTAATTTCAAAATTCATAATGAATCAAAACACTTTTATTTTATATTTATCTATTTTTCCATTATCGTTTATTGTTTATGGCAACCAATGGTTTATACTTCCATTTTGTATTTCCTTTTTGTTAATAACTTTGATCATTAAAGAAGTAATCCATATTTTTATTTCAAATTGGTGGCTTTCATTGATTTTTAAAAAAACTAATTCATTTTCTATATTAGGTTGTTGCTTAGCTTGCTCACGTATTTATTTTGAAAAGGAGTAGTCGCGTTTTTCTTTTTTGGGTTGTGGATTAGATGGGTGGTTTTTCTTTATTTTGAAAAAAAGTTGTTGATATTTTTATTTTAGGTTGAAGAATCGTTCAAATTGCTTATATAGAGATTGATTTGGTGATGGGAATTTTATGGTTGGTGTTCAAGAATGTGGTGGTTGCTTCTGTTGAGTTTGAATGGCTTGGGGCTTTTGCTACATGAACAAAGTAACAATTACAAAGGAGATAGAGATATTTCTAGTGTGTTGTATGCTTCGCAGAGGGTTGTTTCTTCTCACTTTCCAATGATAGTCCAGCCACTCGACTTCATTTGTTACAAGCCGCCACCAGAGACAAGTTAACACTGAGTTCAGCATATATAGTGACCTGAAATTGACCAAACATGTGGAACTATTGCTGCATATGAGAATTCATAATGGTAGAAAGGCATCCATGGTTACTGATCATCACTGGAGATGAGAATTCATAATTGTAGAAAGACATATATGGTTATTGATCCTTTGTCAATAACTCGCTATATTTAAAAGATATAATTGTTGATGCATAAAATCCTCAAATGATTCTAGCAATTTATAGGAAAACTTGTTTACTCTTATTTATTGGTAAAGAACTGATACATTATATTATTAAGCTCATATATTTTTTCTTGATTCATCAAAAAAATATTGTCACCCTTTATTCTATTCTATTCTACATTCAGTAAAAAAATTGTTTTATATTTTTAAATATTATATAAATTTATAATTAATAAAAAATTAATCTCCTTTATATATAATTTTTAATAAATTAAACTTTAACATAAGACAATTTTTAATCATGGTCACGAACCCAATAATATCCTATACTTATGGGGTTAAAAGAGTCTTACGTTGAAAATTTTACACGCCCGTTGAATCAATAAAAAATATCCAAAGAACCAAGTAAACACTACTTTAATTTCTTTTAAATTTAAATTATTTAAAAATTAAATAAATATTTAAAAACTATATTTATGTTTAATAAATTGGTCGCGATTCAACAGGGTTCACACGGTCCATTTCAGACAAATCTATCCCATATATAGACTGGCATTCAAACTTTTAACAAATATCACATCCCCTCTATACACTGGCCTATATAGACTGGCATTCAGACTCGACAATGTTAACAATCATTGCCTCAAAACGAAAGCAGGATAACACCACATGACCAACATTTTCCAATGAAATAAGTTTAGCTTATATAAATTACTAATAATAGATTTTGAAATTTGATATAATATAATAATTATAATAATATGTATATTAAATGATTTTGGTTTAGCATAAAAATAATAATAATTTAATTTTAAGTTTACTATTAATTTAAGTTGAGATGAAATTGGTGTATGACATATTTTTCAATATGATAACAAAATTGGTGTATAAGATCCTTTTCAATCCAGTAACTATAAAAGAATACATACTCTACTTGTATTTGACCTTCAACCCATAAACACATACTCTTCACCATTAAATCTACATAAATTATATAAAAAATAAATAAAATATTCACACACTAACATGCATAATTTTTGTTTACAAATTAAAAAAAGCACTCCTATTAACACTTTTATAAACATAATATTCAACCATAAGAATTCTCAACTTGCCATCGACATAAGCAACTATATGCAAACAGTATTTTGAATATGCACTGAATTAAGAAATAAAACAATAATAAAAGATAATAATATGGTCGTATTTTGAATATGCAATGAAATTATTAAGGATTAATTCTCAACACAATTCTTAATGTAAGAGTTGAAATATACAGAGCGTATTTGATTCCTCAAGAGTAGATTTAGTAAAAACTTTGGCAATATACCTTAAAAACCCATCCAAAGAAGAGATTGCAAATATTCTTAAAGTCATCATCAAAACTTCAACACTTAAATCATATTTTTCCAATCACGTCAATTAAAACATGAAAGTATGAGAATTCTATTTTGCACATCCAAATACTCAAAATATGCCACTAAAAGTGTTCCTATATTAAAATCTTCACTAGTAAAAATACAATTTTCTACTATAAGTTAGGACTAAACAACATAACTTATACCATTTTAATGCTATAATATTATGAAAGAGAAGAAACTTTGACAACTGAAATTCAAGCAAAATTGTTCCACTATCTCAGAGATCAAAACACAATTGAACATAATGTATCCATAAAAATTCAAATATCATGAAACTTTGACAACTGAAATTCAAGCAAAATTGTTCCACTATCTCAGAGATCAAAACACAATTGAACATAATGTATCCATAAAAATTCAAATATCATCATTGAAACACATAATTGATTTGTATTCAAATTCTATTTAATAATAAGTAATTTTTCACAAACTACATAAAATAATATAAATTTTTATAAATTTTAATATGCTATCTAAATATTATATGCTTTAGAGTTTTAGGTCCAAGTGGACGAAATAAATTTTGGTCAAATATTTATATTTTGTTATTTGAAATACTTTTTTGATTGCATATAAGAATATGCCTATTATGGAGAGTTTACAACTCAAACTTGTGATTCCAACAAATTTCTATTGAATAATGAGCAATTTTTACAAGAAAATATGCCAAAATGTCCCAAAACATATAACAATAAATGAATACTTTTCAATTTTAACTTAATAAATAAGAAAATGTGTTTTCTCATTTAAAAAAAATGAAATAGAATATAGTATTTCTCCCTCTATAAATTAGTCAATTTTTTTTTAGCAAAAGTAAATCTCTTTTTTTTTCCAACTGAAATTTGGGCCGGGAGAAACTCTCAAGAACATATAGTATACCAAGAATTAGACTACTTATCCCACAAATAAAAAACCTCATACACTTAAAAATATAAAAACTCACTCGTTAATCATGATGCAATGAAAATTTTTGAAATGCTTTTCATTGCCGAAAACAATTTAGAGTAACCAATTTATGGTCCTTTAATTAGTAGAAAACAATTTCAATCTTACACTGTAAATTTTTGTGTTTAGGTTCCCAAAGTTGAGCTAGAAAATTTTGAAGTTCTTTGATTTAGACTAAACAATTTACGACTTGTAACATCACTTTGACCTTCCTTTTTCTTTTACTACTAATTAGAGTACTCATTATTACCCATGTATGGTACATTTCGATGACAGCTAACTTTGACCTTCCTTTTTCTTTTACTATTACTTAGAGTACTTATTATTACCCATGTATGGTACATTTCGGATGAATGCTAAGCCGCTTTACGCACCAAAGCTACATTTTTACAAAATTACGTGCGTGGCCCTGTTGGTTATGGGCTCACATATACATCGGAAGCCTTTAAACTAGCGGGCTTCACAACAAACCGATCCAATCATTGGTCGGTCAACAAACATTGCGATACAACAAAACCCAACCAACGAAAGTTGGTCCCACCTTAACATTTAAGACCTGGAACTCAAAATGAAATAAATCCACGTTGATAACACATCCGGTCTGCTTGGCGCGTTAACCCGTGTGCACATTCAAGCGCGACTACCATTCGATTAGACACCCAATGAACAGTCTAGATGGCCAGAACTCAACGAGGTCTTAACCTTGTTGTATAAACCCTCATCACGTCCATTTTTGGAATTAATGACCATGTTTGTTTGCAAGCGATATGTGTCTGATCACCTTTCAACGAACAATCCGAACACCTCCAGACTTTAAACTCGTTTTAATGATTTCTCGGGTCCACTTTTAGAATTAAACTTCAGCGTTGGTGACCACGCGATGACCGTAGACCTGTTGGATCTGTCGATTGGACGATCCAAATCTACTTTGGGGTTTCTCCACGAATTTGTCAGGTTTCTCACATTCTGCCAATACTATCTGTCGATCTAGACGATCTGACGGTTTCCGCTGTGCGGATCTCTTATTCGTTTATTAGTGGAATTTCATGTTACACACACAAATTAACTCTGCCATACTCCGTCTAAGGCGCTCACATCACTCCATACAACAACTCACTCTGATATTTTATTATCACTGGATCGTCATCGATCCTTATAGTAATTTATGGTCAATCAATAAACCTATAACACGTTATTTAGCTCTTCCATCACATACATCCAAATTAAAAGTAAAAAAAACACAGACATACGAAATCCACATAACACGTATATTTGAATTATATACAGAATCAATACAGGCTAAGGCATCTCAGCCTTAGTCACAAATTCCTCTGCAGCTACATTGTATCCTCTCTATCTTATTTCACACAACATAGACTCTCTTATATATGAAATTACAAAGGCATGGATCATCTAAGATCCACGATTTCCTCCCACAATTCACCTAGAATGACTCAATCAAATCCACTAAATCTCTCTATGGCAGATAATTACATTAAATAAAGCCTTATCAATTCCATCAATTCAACTCTGTTTGAACATAATTTGCTCCAATTTACAATGATTATCCACGTTTCCCCTTTCATAACTTTAGATTCTGATTTTAATTAAGGGTGCTCGGATGCTACTGCATCAGATTCCCGAGGTACAAAAATTTATGACCTCCTGGTCATTTGCTTTCTCCATCCCTTAACAATTCTACCCACTTCCTCTGTGGAATTGCCTTTATGATCTTTCTTGTGAGCCGCAACAAAACCTCTGCAGTAACAAGTCCTCCTTGCTACATGATACCTTACCAAACTTCTCTTCTCTGAGCTTAGTCTTTCAGCATCTCTTTGGTTCTCTTCTGTTTGGTTCTCTCCTCTTTGCAATTGTCTCACCTTCTTTCGTCGCTATCTGTACGACAATATGAAGACCATAAACTCTCCAGCATTCAATATAACTGTATCTTCTCCTTTTGTTCACAAACTCCTTCTCGCAGGAAATATTTTCCCTACTCTGATACCAAAAATGATGACAACTAAGCCACTTTACGCAACAAAGTTCCATCTTTACAAAATTACATTGGTGGACCTATGAGTTATGGGCCCACATATACATCAGAAGCCTTTAAACTAGTGGGCTTCACAACAAACCCATCCAATCACTGGTCTGTCAACAAACAACGCAATACAAGAAAACCCAACCAATGAACATCACTCCCACCTTATGTTTAAGACCCATAACTGAAAGCGTTGATAACACATCGGGTCCGCTCGGTGTGTTAACCTATGCGCATATTCGAGCGCGATTATTGTCTGATCACACACCCAACGAATGGTCTGGATGGTCAGAACTCAATGACGTCTTCACCTTTTTGTATAAACCCTCATTGCATCCGTTTTTGGAATTAATGCTCATGATTGTTTGCACGCGATATGCATCCTATCACCTCCGAAATTTAAACTCGTTTTAGTGATTTCTCGGGTCCACTTTTAGAATTAAACTTCAGCATTGGTGACCACACAATGACCGCAGGTTTGTTGGATCTGTCGATTGGACGATACAGATCTACTCTGGGGTTTCTCCACGAATTTGTCAGGTTTCTCACGTTCCGCCAATACTATCGGTTAATTTAGATGATCCGACGGTTTCCGTTTTGCAGATCTTTTATTCTCTTAATGGTGGAATTTTGCGTTACACACACAAATTAACTTTGCCATACTCTATCTGAGGCACTCACATCACTCCATACAACAGTGCACTCTGATATCATATTATCATTGGATCGTCATCGATCCTTATTGTGATCGATGGTCGATTAATAAACCTATAACACATGATTTAGCTCTTCCATCACATACATCCAAATTATAAGTAAAAAACACATAGACATACGAAATCCACATAACACGTATATTAGAATTATATACAGAATCGATTATAGGCTAAGGCATCTCAGCCTTAGTCACAAATTCCTCTACGCCTACAATGTATCCTCTCTGTCTTATTTCACACAACACGGACTCTCTTATATAGGAAATTACAAATGCGTGGATCATCTAAGATCCACTATTTACTCCCACAATTTGCCAAGAATCACTCAATTAAATCCCCTAAATCTCTCTATGGTTAAATCAAGCGTTATCATTTCCATCAATTTAGCTCTGTTTGAACATAATTTGCCCCAATTTACAATGATTGTCCATGTTTTCCCTTTCACAGCTTTAGATTCCGATTTTAATGAAGGTGGTTGGATGCTCTTACATCAATTTCATTTTTTTTCCATGTTACTCACCACATACTTATCTAAATAATGTTTGCCTCTTTCAACAAATTTTTTAAGTAGGATAATGATGCATCAAGATTACAGCTATTACAGCTATAGTCATCTGTTGTATGATAATTTAGTTATGGCCACGACTATTATAGTGGCTACTATAAGTGTTAATGAGCCACGTGCTAATGTGAAATTCAACATAAGACCTACATTAGGGTTTCTATATGATTATGTAGTTCACAATATCTTTGGTTCTATTCAAATGTATAAATTTTTGGTTTAATATAAGGTATTCAGTTTTTCATTGACTTGTTATTAGTTTTTCTTTTACTAAAAAAAATTAAAATCTATCCAAAATTTAACATTATGAAATTAAATTCATTATTTTTAAATAAAATTTATTTCTATTTATGTCAAATATGATTGGTTGAAATGTATCCCCTCTCATATTGTGTGGTGATTAGAAGAATTGACTTTTGTGTACTCTATCACTAATTACTACACGCTATATCACATTACTATGTACAATATATATAAATAATTTGAAAATTAACATTATATATTAATTACAATGTACCATAAAAAACAAATTAGTTTGTAATTAAGTTCAAAATTCCATTATCTCATTCATGTAAGTATTGAATAGACTAGTTTTATGGTTTATTTTTTAATTGTCAAATAAAAAATAATTAAAAATATAATTTGAAAAAAAATACATGAAAATAACACCTTGACAAATTTGTAAAACTCTCTTTATATCAATTTGTAATCTAATTACATACATGTGTATTATAATATTATAATGTACATTATTTTGAAAATATTTTTTATATACTTAATTTTTATTTAATATTATTTAATATTAATAAAAAAATTAATAAAACCCTTGAACAGATCCACAAGGCATATTGTAAATACCCACATTAAAACCCTGCTTTAGAATAAAAACGGAATGTCTGAGTTTGAGTGAGATGAAAACCAGCTGAAACTGTTTTCGAAAACCGGTGCCAGACCTCTTTACTACTATTGTGCCTTTCTCACAAAGCTTAGGGGTTCATGTTTGAGGTACCTTTTGACAAAGGAAAATTACATTCCACCCGTTATTAGTGTTGGAGGTAGATTTGAGAAAGGAGAATGGTAGGCCACCAAGTGCGAAATATATAACTGCTATTTTTCCATTACTATGCTTCCAAATAGTGCAGGGAGTAATAAATTATAATTAGTAACAGTGGTGAGAGGATTATTGACATTATTTTCTTTTTTTATTTTCTTTTATTTTAGTTTTTTAGTGGGGTGAGAGCATCTCGCTGAAGAAGTGACATTTACATATAATCACCTAACCCAGAAGATACAATAGCGGAAGGTGCGAAGTGAAATTGGGAACAGAGGATTATTGACATCATTTTGTTTTTTTTCTTTTAGTTTTTCAGTGGGGGAAGAGCATCCCCGCTGAAGAAGCAACATTTCCATATAATCACGGAAGCGAGAAGATACAACAACAGAAGGTGCGAAGTGAAATTGGGAATGGAGGATTATTGACATCATTTTGATTTTTTTTTTTTTTTTTTTTTTTTTAAGTTTTTTCAGTGGGGGAAGAGCATCCTCGCTGAAGAAGCAACATTTACATATAATCACCGAAGCAATAAGATACAATAACTGAAGCTGCGAATACAACAGCCGAAGCTGCGAAGTGAAATTGGGAACCAACATTTACATATAATCATCGAAGCGAGAAGATACAACCGCTGAAGCTGCGAATACAACAGCCGAAGCTGCGAATACAACAGCCGAAGCTGCGAAGTGAAATTGGGAACCGAGGATTATTGACATTATTTTGCTTTTTTTTTTTTTTTAGTTTTTCAGTGGGGGAAGAGCATCCCTGCTGAAGAAGCAACATTTACATATCACATCATTTTGTTTTTTTTATTTTAATTTATTTTAATTTTTTTTTTTTATTTTAGTTTTTCATGGGCGAAGAGCATCCCTGCTGAAGAAGCAACATTTAGTTTTTCATGGGGGAAGAGCATCCTTGCTGAAGAAGCAATATTGACATACGACATCATTTTGTTTTGTTTTTTTTTTTTTTTTTTTTTTTTTTTTTTTTTTTTTGTATTTTAGTTTTTCATGGGGGAAGAGCATCCTTGCTGAAGAAGCAACATTTACATATAATCACCGAAGAGTGAAATTGGGAAGGGAGCCGCGACATTTACATATAATCACCTAAGCCAGAAGATACAATAGCGAAGTGAAACTGGGAACAGAGGATTATTGACATCATATTTATTTATTTATTTATTTATTTTTTCAGTGGGGGAAGAGCATCCCCGCTGAAGAAGCAACATTTCCATAAATCATCGAAGCGAGAAGATACAACAGCAGACGCTGCGAAGTGAAATTGGGAATGGAGAATTATTGACATCATTTTGCTTTTTTTTTTTTTTAAGTTTTTTTAGTGGGGGAAGAGCATCCCAGCTCAAGAAGCAACATTTACATATAATCACCGAAGCGAGAAGATACAACAAATGAAGTTGCGAATACAACAGCCGAAGCTGCGAAGTGAAATTGGGAACCAACATTTACATATAATCACCGAAGCGACATTTACATATAATCACCGAAGCGACAAGATACAAGAGCTCAAGACATATAATCGGCGAAGCCAAAAGATACAACAACCGAAGTGAAGTGAAATTGGGAAGGGAGCCAATCCATCACATCAATCACAATATACCCAGATACATTCTCCATGAAACAATATAAGCTGCTCTGCAACGCCACATACTGGGAATCGATCACAGGTAGGGAGCATGAAAGGCGTCTACCCCAACCCCCCGAACCATGCACTCATGTGCATTTTTATTTTATTTTAGTTTATATGTTAACTAACATTAATAAACATAACTATGAATAAAACCAATTCATAGTCATGAATAATTATGCAAATCTATGTTCATAAATAAATAATGTTTTTAAATTAATGTATTGTTAAAAAACACAACAAATAAACATTCAATAATAAATTATAATTTTGATCATTTTTTAACTAAATTTTCAATAAAAATAACTAAAAATGTATATGGAAAAATCCAAGATTTAATTTTAAATTATATTTTTAACTTTTTTAAATGAAAATTTTTCAAATTTAATATAATATAAAAAAAAATTATAATTAAAATTTACTATATATATCTGTATAATCAAATAAAATTAACAATTTACTTTTTAGTCGTCAATATTTATTTAAAAATATTATTTATTTATGAGTGGAGATTTACATAGTTATTCATATTGTCAAAATCTTTCTACACAATCCACATCCTAATTCAGACTATTATTTATTTATTTTGTTTTTAATAATTTCATACAAAAAGTAATCAAATAAATTTGATTTTCTTAATTACTTTTTTATTTATTTACTTTAATTTAAGTATATCTAAATTAAGCCGAAAGCTAAGCTAGCTATACGATCTTGTCATATACCTCATACCCTTCATAGTAGTGCATATTTACAACGCGTTGTACAGGTGAAAGATCCAGAGGCTGTAAGTTGAAAGATCCAAAGGCTGTATTTCCAGGTGTACAACCTCTATTAGGTTGTCATCCATCCAGCGGAGTAGAAATGAGGGTTTAATTTTGCACTGTGGAGTGGAAATAGGGTTGTTACTTTCATATTTTAATTAGAAGAGATGTCATTAAAATTCATATTTTAATTAGAAGAGATGTCATTAAAAAGGAAAAAGGACAAATCTACGTTGGACTTGAACAAATATCATATCCTATCTATACATTGGCATTCAGACTTGGGACAATGTTAATAATCATTGAGTCAAATTGAAAGCATGATAATTTATAAAATACATATATTTGAATTTGATATTATAATAATAATAATATATAATTTAAATAATTGTTTGGTAATAAATATAATAATTTAATTTTACGGGAATAAATTACTATCATAGAATTTGGATGGTGTATGATATTTTTTTGAATATGATAACAAATTTGGTTTATGAGATCTTTTTCAACCCACTTATTATAAAGGACTACATACTCTACCTGTATTTGAACTTCAACTTATAAACACATAATCTTAATCATTAAATCTACTTAAATTATATAAAAAAATTAAAATATTCACACACTAACCTGTATATTTTTTACAAATTTAAAGAAAACATTCCCACTAACACTTTTATAAACACAATATTCCACCATAAAAATTCTCAACTTTCCAGCAACATAAGCAAAACAACTATATGCAAAAAAAAATATTTCGAATATGCACTCACATTAGGTTAAGAAATAAAAAAATAATAAAAGATAATAATATGGTGGTATTTTGAATATGCACTAACATTATTAAGAAATAATTCTCAACACTATTATTAATGCAAGAGTTAACATGTACAAAAATATTTGATTGTTCAAGAGTAGGTTTAGTCAAAAAGTTGACAATACATGTTTGACAATATGCTTTAATCCCCACCCAAAGAAGCTGCAACTATTCTAATCATCATCAAAACTTCAACACTTAAATCATATTGTTCCAATCACTTCAATTAAAACATGAAAGTATGAGAATTCCATTTTGCACATCCAAATACTCAAAGTAGGCCACTAAAAATGTTTTAATATTAAAATCTTCACTTGTAAAAATGAAATTTTCTAGTATAAGTTAGGAGTAAGCAACATAACTTATACCACTTTAACGCTATAATATTATCAAAGAGAAACTTTGACCACTCAAATTCAAGCAAAATAATTCCACTATGTTGGAGATCAAAATGCAATTGAACATAATGTATCCATAAAAATTCAAATATTATAATTGAAGCACATAACCAGTTTTGGTAATCAAATCTATTTAATAATAAAGTTAATTTTCATAAACATATGTAATATAAATTTTTATAAAATTTTTAATGTGTTATCTAATTATTATATGTTTTAGCGTTTTTGGACCAAGTGGACAAAATAAATTTTGGTCAAATATTTATCTTTTATTATTTGAAATTCCTTTTTGATTGCATATAAGAACATGGCTATTATGGAGAGTTTACAATTCAAACTTGTGATTCCAACAAATTTCTATTGAATAGTGAGCAATTTCTACAAGAAAATATGCCAAAATTTTTTCCAAAACATATAACAATAAATTATTACCTTTTAATATTAACTTAATACGTAAAAACATGTGTTTTCACATAAAAAAAAATTGAAGTAAAATATAGTATTGCTCTCTCCAAAAATTTAGTCAAAATTTTAAGCAAGAGTGAATCTTTGTTTTTTTTCCAGAAAAAAAAAAACCTACGGAGGATTAGACTACTTATCCACATATAAAAAACCTTATACACTTAAAAAGCTTATGCCACATATAAAAAACCTCATACACTTAAAAATAGAAAAGCTCAATTTAAACTGACCAATTTACGGTCCTTTAATTAGTAGAAAACAATTTCAACCTTATACAGTAAATTCTTGTGTTTAGGTTCTCAAAGTTGAGCTGGAAAATTTTGAAGTGCTTTGATTTAGACTAAACAATTTACCACTGATAACATCTCCTTGACCCTTTTTTAATGTACCCGTTATTACCCATGTATGGTACATTTCATTTTTTTTTTACCTTACTCACCACATACTTTTCTAAATAACTTTTACCTCTGTAAACAAATTGTTTAAGTAGGATTACAATGCTTCAAAATTACGGTTTAATGACTATAGTCATCCCTTGTATGATAATTTAGTTAAGGACACGACTGTTATAGTGCCTATTATAATTATTTATGAACCACCAGCTGATGTGACTAATGTGACTGAACCGATAAATTCAACGTTATGTAATTGCACCAATAAATTCAACGTTAGACCTACAGTTAAGTTTGTTTATGATTATGTAGATCGCAATATATTCGTTCCATTCAAATGTATAAACCTTTGGTTTATTATATGCCGAATACCTTTCCTGGCGGTGGATATTTACAACGAGCTGTACAGATGAGTATTCCCAGGTGTACAACCTCTATTGAGCTGTCATCCATCCAGCGGAGTAGAAATGAGGTTTTAATTTTGCACCGTCGTTTGGAAATGGGGGTGTTACTTTCATATTTACATTCATATTTTAATTAGAAGAGATGTTATTAAAAAGGGAAAAATAGCAAAGACAAATGTCAAACGAAGACAAAAAAGGCAAAACCGCAGGGACGGATGTCAAACGAAGATCAAAAAATAAATAATACCTGACCTGACCAATTTGAAAAAAAACCACCTTCCATGTAAATATTTCAAAGCTTCTCTGCCAGATTTTCTATATGTTTGTTGATAAGTAGGATAATCAAAAAGTTATAAGTAGGTGGTGACATCAACGGCCATCTTATTGACTGCTCACAATTCTCTGTGAACAATACCAACCATGTTAAGAGCATGTCGATATTAATGAAGGTAAACACATGATTAATCGTTGCTCTTTAAGGTTTAATATCGATGATGCTTAGTAGAATGTTTTATAGTGCTTCTTTGCTCATAAACTAATTATTGATTTATGGTTTTATGGATGAACCTTTCATAATGTTCGAGTGAACATTAATTATTGATGTATGTGAATACGATGTTACACACAGTGGACTATCGTAAATGATAGGCATTCCTTTGCCATCAAGTATTATGATAGCCTAATTATTAAAAATCTCAACGACTTAACTAATTAATTATAATGTTATGTTATCGCCTTAATATGATTAGTAGAGATCTATTTTAATTATAAATTTACCAAAATGTTGAGATATTAAATAATTTAATTTTAAAATATAAAATTTAAACTGTTTCCATCAAAAGATTTTATCTTTTTAGTGCTTTATTAAATTAAATAATTAAAATAAATTTAAGTGATTCTTTTATATATATTATATATTTTAATTTATTATTGTTTGAATTACATTTTTAAAATTTATTTATTAAAATATTTTATTAAAATTAAAAAATTATCTATTTTTTCTCTAACTAAATTAGTAAATATAGGATCGGAGAGAGAAATTCATACCATGACATCACAGAATGCCTTAACAAACACACAACGTCTATCAAAACCCCTGGACTAATATACATTAATTTTAATATAGATATTTAAATATTTTCTTTATAATGCTAAGAGCGAAAATGGAATTTTTTTACCATACCTCTTTCATAGTGATTGTAATATTAACAACCAACGAAGAAAACATAATGAGAATGTGATTATTAATGTGTTATAATCTTTTCAGTTAAAACTAATGAAATATGTATAACCATTTATATTTTTTCCTTTGCTAGGTTATGTGATTTGTAAGTCTAACTTGTAGCTTGAACTTGTAACTTGAATTGGTGCCAGCGAGGGACATCTATTCCTTTAAATGTTAAAATTGTGACTTGAATAGCTGCAAGTTGGGGCATCTAACCTTCCAAATTACTAGGGAATTGCACCAAGCTTAGGCCACAATAACCTTAAACATAACCAAATTTTTTGTCATAAATTTTTGATCCAATAAACTCAACCGAATTTTTTCCTATAAATTTTTAAAGCATTTACATCTACATCTACATTTACATTTACATTTACATTTACATCTACATCTACACCTACACCGCACCATACTTTAAGTAACCTCTCACTGCTTTCTGTACACCTTAATATTATATTCCACACATCACCTTCCTATTTAACTATAAAATATAGTTATCAACACCATAAATATTGGTTATGCAGATCATTTTTGTTATAAATTAAACTATGCTCGCCTTCATCATATCCATTTGGTGAAAGAATCCACAAATCGCCTTCCTACTTAACTATAAAATATAGTTATCAACACCATAAATATTGGTTATGCATATCATTTTTGGTATAAGTTAAACTATGCTTGCCTTCGTCATATCCATTCGGTGAAAGAAAACGTATTTATTTGAGGAACGAATGTAAGTTAGGATTAGAGAAAAGAATTTATATACGCAGTTATTCGCATAAGAAAGCTCTTTTCGGTTGTATTGGTATCTATTATAACGTATTTTTTATAATCCATAAATGCATGTGAATAATAATGTTATAGGTAAAGAGTTTAAAATCTATTACCAAATCATTTTGTATTGTTTTTATGAATTTTTTTATAAATATTAAAATAATAATTTATTAATAATAATATTATAAAGATTGTAATACATATTTTATATAATATTTATTTATCTAAATTCTATGGGGTTAAGTTTTTAGAGACATTGTAACTAGTTTGTTATAAGTTTATAAGAGAGTTTTGGTTATGAAAATGAAATGCTAAGTTTTAGGAAGTTTAGCTTTAAATCTCTAGATTAATTGGTGTCTATAGAAGGGGCATAAATAGGCACCTAAACGTCTAGAGATATAAGAGTAGCCATGAGAATAGACCTTAAAAGATGACAAAAAAACTAAAACAGACCAACATATATACACTCAATTTATTTCATGTAAGATATGTTCAATATAAATTTAATACAAAACCAAATTATAAAGATAAAAAATTTGATACAAATATTGTATTAAGAGCACTTAGTATAATTTAGAGTTACATATTCAAGACATTATCACGTTTATTAGTATAGTAAAAAAATAAATCATAAGGAAAAATGAGGATATCTTAAGGAGGTGATCAACCCTGATCTTAAAGAGAAAATTTTCTTTGTTTAACAACTTGCTCAAATAAAATTAGTCTCTTATAGGTTCTACAATCAAATAAGATATTAAATGATACCAAGTTGAACGTGGTTTTTTTTCTTTTTGTGGAATCTAAATTTTGATAATATTTATAACAATATCAAATTTTCATAACTATTAAATCACCTAAATTTTGGTGATTCTGGAATTCTTCTCTTAAATTTTTTGAAGCAAATAAATAAAGTTTTAAAGGATACAAAATAACTTAACACCTATTTTTACTCAAAATTTTGTACAGAGAATATACAATAGATTTTAACATGGTCCATGTCTAGCTAACATATAGAGAAGATGAATTAAGGGAGCCCACTCCTCCTTCAGTGTACACTCCAAAGACAAGTTATGTTTACTTTATTATTTATAAAATGGAGGGAGACCCAACCTAGCGGTGGAAAGTATTATGGAAGATCAAATGCCAAACCAAATACCCAACTCGTTATGTGGTGTTTGCTAAAAAAATAAGGTCTCAACCTTGGACAACATGCAAAAAAAAAATAAAAAATTGAAGGTTATAGCTAGGGCCTTTTATGAAAGGAAAATTATGAGTTTTTTCGACATATTTTCATTGAATTTCATTTTAGGAAGCAAGTTTGGACTATGCGCACAACAAAAATCTCAATTTCTTCCTCTTTATCTAAAGGAATATGCTGGAGGTTGATCATCGTGGTTAGGTAATAGTTCATTGAGAAATTAGAGAGTCGTTTTGTGCTAGGGAATTTGGCTTACAAGGAACACATGACTTTTTTTTGGGACCTTCCTTCTTGTGGATACTGAATTTGGCTTACAAGGAACACATGACTTTTTTTGGGACTTTCTTTCTTGTGGATACTATACTGCATCTCAAATCATTGAAATATTCGCAAATATTCTAAAAATATTCAAGGTATGTGAACTAAGAATAGTCACCTAGAAAGAGTAACAAAAATATCTGTTGGGCTTTTTATAATGGTGCATCTCAAAAAGAGGATACAATTTTTGGGGAGGGTTTTGTCCTCTACTTTTTTTATTCTCATTATTGCCCAATGAATATGGGTCTAAGACACAATCGTAGAACTTAGGGCTATTAAGCCTTTACTCATCTTTGCAAAAGAAAAAAGATGTGTATCTCTCTATTCTTTCAGGATTCCATTCTTGTGATTTATTAGCTTTTGAGAGTCTAGAAGTATGACCAATAGTATATTCCACTCCATTACTAGAAATTCACTTAATTTCAAAGTTACTTTCATAAATATCCTCTACACTTCATAAATTCAAAAAGAAAGCCCTTATAACGATTTGGCAATATTAATAAGGCACAAGAAAAAAGCTAAGTTTTGAATTCTACTTTGTGTTTCATACATCTCTCAAATTTTCTCAAATTACTTTTCATAATACCTTTCCGTCTATAATATTATTATATATTAATAATAATAGTTAAATATAAAATTTTATATTTAATTTTATAACTTCTTATTAATTTAAAAAATAGGAGAATGTTATTCCAAAATGATTTGGCCAATTTATATTAGAAATGAGGACTTTTCCAAAATAAATAGTCTATTGGTTTGGTGTATGACACCCTCCAGATTAAACCAGAAAACTTAAAAAGATCAAACCTCTCCACCTAGCTATTATACCATATCCAAAAACTATATAAAAAACGCAAATTACAATTATCATATTTTTTTTTACGAAGGTGGCAAAACCTATCAAACTCAGGTGTCAAACCAACAGTGAGGATAGCCATCTCTGGCTGCTATCCGAGGATGTTGGATTTGACTCATCACCGTTATCAAGGAAAACCACGCCACCTGTAATAACCCGCTGGTGGTCCGTAAGGGAGCAGGCTTTCACTCCTGAGATGCCTCTGGGTCTTGGGCCGTTAACCTGTTTCCTTACGTCCGAGGAAGACGAGCTCTTAGCCAAGCAGAAGCAGTTTTACGGCATACTCCAGGCCGAATTACAATTATCATATTACAAATAACTATTTTACATAAAAGTAATAATTTTGTAACCTAATTTATTTAGATAATTTTGACAAAATTTAATAGAAATTTAAAAAAATCCAAATTAAAATTAACAAATTTCAAAAATTTTATTTACTCCATGAAACTTTGAATTTACTTATCATTTCCCTCATGAAAATAAATCATTCAAACAATCCAGAGAGTCGAGCCATTTTCTATTCCTGGTATTGCCACCCTCCTGCGCACATGAGACAAAGGCAAAGCATCTCGATAAGTACAGCATCTTCAATCTGAGAATTTTTCGTAGTTACTATTTATTCGTGACCAATTTTATAGTATCTCACACAATTACTCATAGTGTTTAGACATTTACAATTGCAACTTCTTTCACTCTGCTTCGATGGGTCCCAGGCTTTTGCTTTCGGCAATCATCGCCACTGTCCTCCTCCTGTTTGCTGCAGGTGAAGGCAAAGTAAACATGGTGTTTCATATGCATGATAATCTGAGTGGAAGCAAGGTGACGGCCGTCCCAGTTGCGGGATTGAATGGCTCGTCTTCAAACGCGGGTAAGTTTGGAACCATCGTAACTACCAACGATGTTATAACCAGACGACCAGAAATCACCGAATCCGATTCCGATAATATGATAGGTCAAGCGCAAGGAACGTACGTCAATACAAACCCTGTAGCTGGGCTTGATTTTTTAATGGTTTTCACCTTAATCTTTCAAGATAAGAAGTACAGGGGCAGCGCTCTCGAGTTCCAGGGAACGGACAGGTTCGCTCAACCGCGCCGCGAGTTTGCCGTGGTGGGAGGAACTGGAATGTTCAGATTTGCTCGTGGTTATGGAGTTGCTAACACAGAATCCCTTTCTGGCACTAAGTCTATTATCAAATTCAATGCCACCATTAGTGCTAATTAATTATTTTACGATCTAGCCTCTTCTTGATATGCCCAGAGTGTTGCCTTCCAAAATTCCACCCTACCTCTTTTCCTCAGTGCTATAATTAAAGTCCCGAAGGCACCCGGATTGCAGAAAGGCCAGCGGCACAGTCCCTTGAATTTACTGCTGGCTTTTTGCGCCTGCTGATTCGGAATGCACCGAGGATCATGCCATTATAAAGAAACAGTTTAAGTTATTATTGCCAGTTCGGGTATATAGCACGAGCTGTACTGTGTATCGGTTTATTTAAGCTCTCGTCATTTTTCTACTTCAATTTTTTCTTTATTTTTTACTAATTAAAAGGAAAATCAATATAATAATTTTTATGATAAAAATAATCGTATTATGATAATATGAATTCTTTATATTTCTA
>APFE031591145.1:989-14162 GCA_000404065.3 Pinus taeda
GGGGTTCGGGGGGGCCCATCCCCCCCGGCTGGGGGGTCTGGGGGCCAGCGGTCCCCCGGTGGGGGCTCGGGAGCAGCGCCCCCGAAGCTAAAAACAGATGTAAATTTGCCTTGTAAAAGTATAGTAATTTCTAGTCAATCTGAGCCGTTCATTAGGCGGATGATCTGACGGTAGAACTTATGTTTAGTTTAGGGTTGTTTGCCCTAGAAGGCAACCCCTCTCTTTGTATGAGGGTATTGTATTTGAGGCGGCGATATAGATGTGTATTGTGTGTGTGTGTGTGTGTGTATGAGCGAGAAACAGAGAGGTGAGACTGTGAGAGAAAACAGAGGATATTACAGCGGATTTGCTGTAGGTTGTGTCTCTTCATTTTGCTGGATAATAGAAAGGAAGGACTGGCTGTTTGAGGTGGACGTAGCCCAAACTGGGTGAACCACGTATATCTGTGTCTCTCTTGTTTTGTGCGTTTTCTGTGTTTATATTTCTGCAATATTTTATGTGTTCCATTGCTCCGTAATATATAATTTTCTAACATCAGACACCTGAAGGGTGCAGAAACTTGGTTCCAGCATCTCCCCATATTGATTCAGGTGAGACTTTAGTCCACGCTATGCAGGTTGATGTCAAAAGGCTAGTAGTGTAGGGATTTGTTTGGCTACATAGCTCTGAACTTGGGTTAGGCCCCCTTGAGCCAATACAAATTACATATAAGATGGTGGCCTAATATGACAAAACTAATAATGGGAAAATTTCTCATCAAATTGATAAATCATTTTCTTCCTCATGGAATTTCATTTGTAAGGTAAGTGTTCCATGCTCTAAAGTTTGTTGAGATGGCTTTGACCCAAAATAGAAAGTCCCTTATGTAGCGCATCTTCACATCTAGTGCCTTTGTCAATATGGTCTTGGATATTGACTGTACATTATTCCATAGCCATGAAAGTTTCAAATGAGCTTTGACTAGTGTAATGGCGTACTGTATAATAATGTATTTGGTGACCTCCAAGCCTTCCTACTTTTTTTCTTGTTTGATCTGCTTAATGTATTGCCTGATCTCTTGGAATATGACTTCTCTGCCTCTAATTTCTTCAATTGTTCCTATTGCAGGCATCACATGATTTTATGTTAGAGACTCGAAACCATTACACAGTTGATTATAGTCAACAATAGGACTAATCGAATGTTCTCCAAATGCACGTAGTTCTGATGGTGGAGTCTTGGCCGAACTCTATCCATTTTATTGAAAATATTGTCTTTCTTTTCCAAATGTTGTAGAGCATTTAGATAGTTGAAAGCCCACTCCTAAAGATGGTCAACTGCTCTGTTTTCTACATTCATAAATTTCACACTTCTTGTGTTTTCTTTTGGATACCAATGAGAGGAGCCACAACATGTTGTATAATTATCATCTCATCATATAAATGTGCCATGACATTCTCCATTTCCCCCAGTTCTTCTTTCATGTTTGCCTTCCAGTATGCGGTGTTGAAACTCTATGATGACAATCGTTGATTCTCTGTTGCAAGATGTTCCACCTATTGCTTCATTGCAACAAGTTATTTCCTCAATATAGAATTCTCACTTAGAAGAATTCAAAGTTATCCTGTGTTACTATGGAAAAAGAAACATTTGTCACTATGACCACCCTAGGATTCCTTCTGGTGTGGGCAGTTATCACCTTCTATGTAGCAACTAAGACTGTGTTGGAGAGGTAAATCCCCTCTACGGATAGAGGCGATCCCTACTAGCCCATAACGGGTCTAGCAACAATCAAACAATGTTATCACGCAAGTTCCTAATTGCAAGTAAAAGGTGGGTGATGAAGACCTACTTGAGTTCCAACGCTTTTGTTCATAGAAGAGATGTCGCCCACGCTCCTTTGTCTTGGCCGGTCACGATCCTCCACTATCTCCGTGAATGGACACCTGCACACAAAGAGAAAAACACAAACACAAGCGTGAAATCTAATATATGAAATTATACATCAGTCAAGAAGGATATAATTCAACATCAACCATTACAAGTACAATGAGAATGGAACCATAATGATAGTAATCTATTATTAATAATCAACAAAGGAGAATACAACCAGCGTCCTGACGTCAAGTCCTCCTTTGGCTGGGTGCTCAGCTACACAAGTCTTGCAAAGCTTGAAGGGATGAGGGACAAGCCTCTCTCTCTTTGGTGACAAGATCTCCTTACTTAGGTAAAGCCTTATGGACACAAAGAAGGCTCTTGCAACTCTAATATCTTGATATCTTCCTTTCAGCACAAGTATTGCCACTAGAATCAGAACTAGCCTGCTCAAGCCATGAAGACAAGCTTTTATAGAGGAAAAGGAAGAGATAAGATCAATCACAACAATAATGGATTTGGCTTCATCACTTGGAAACTTCTATGGAATGGTGGAAAACTACTTCCCATTCAAGGAGATTCTTAACTTGGATTCAGTTGGTGAATGAGTTGGATAGAACTTTCGGAGGTTGATTAGTTCAAAACTTTTCCCAAAAAGGTTGGCACGATTGCGACTCTGGGACAGAGCGGTAATGGCGCGCCCCATTTATAGGATTTTCTCCATTGGTGCGGGCATAACACAGTGGGCCAGCGCTAATATAAAAAACGTTGTTTTTAAGGGCAAGGAGCAGGAGATGTCTTCAGGGTATATGCAGCTCATGTTTAGAGATGAATGATGCAAGTGGTTTCAAGTCTTGTCACTTCTCACAAGTCCCGGAATGAGTCCTCCAAGATGCAGGAGAGGGGTAACAGGGACGGTGACAAAGGGTTACAAATTACTGTGTAACAGATGCCCCCTAAAGCATGAGGCCCGAGAGAGAGAGGGGTGAAGTGCTTTACAAGAACATGTGTGACTGAAAACACTGCCATCGGAGAACCTGCGAAAAGAAGTACAACTGATATCTCAAGTACATGATATATGTGGTATGGGCACAACCATCCATAACAGAATATATATAAAACTGGATCCCAGGTATGGACGCAACCATCCGATGAGGATCAATAAATGGACTCAGGTATGGTCGCATCCATCCAGTCAATGAGTCATGTAATGATTACAATAATCCACAAAATGCAGCTCGGATTCCAATATGCACCATCCGGGGTCTTGCGCTCCAACTGGACCCGAACATGGTACAAGTTTAGGCATGTGAATACAGGAGTCAAAGTCAAACATGCATGAACATCGTCTGATTACCAGTCAATGATGAAAATTGTTAACAGACGCGAGAGGTACCACCAATAATGACGATGGTCCTCAAGGTACCATAGGTACAATCCACGGCGTGCGAGGAATGAGCTGGTGTCGAACACCCGTAGAATCATCCGATTGGAGGCCAATGATGAAAACCTCGCGTCAAACACGAAGAACCTGCCATTGAGGCATGTAGGCTCCAAGGTACCTGAAGGGAGTCTCTAGGTCACCTTCCTGGATAATGAGCTGAAGTCGACAGGAAGTGATCTTGACCGAAGGTGGGCCATAATGTTTCCCACATCATCGACACGAGACGGAAAGAGACAACATGTTTTGTGTGAGATATCGGAGGGAGGTTGAGTATTCTGCAGAGGTCAACTTCTCTTGAACATATTAGCGGCACAACAACGGATTTGGCAGTATTTGACGTCAAATGATCAGGGGTCATGATGACAAAACGATGAGCAGATGAATGGTCAAATAGGATAACCCAAACCCATGGAGGCAAGTGTGAAACGATATGAGATATCCCCACCCAGACACGAATGCAGAAAGTGCCATGTTCAAGAGAGACATACTGCCGATGACGACGATTATGATTCCTTTATTCCCCCACCATTTCTGGCGAGTACCCCGATTATTTTTTGGATGGAAATCTTGACGGGGATAGCATATGCTTCAATAAAACCTGATGTCATTAAAGTTTTAACGAGTTTGACAAAGGAAAAACTCGGTGCCTTTTCATGTTTAGAGAGTTTGAAAAGACCGTGAAAAGGAAACTCCAGGGGTGTCCTTTTTCGTAAAGTTGTGTCTCTCGAGCCTGAAAAAGTATAAAACGATGCTCAAAAGAACCGCCCGGCCATTACGATCGAGGAGTACTTTTCGTGAGTAGTGACATCGACCCAAAAAAGTAAAAAAGCAACCGATATCACGTCATTTCGTTCCCATTAACGAACCTAAAACGACAAAGGCCCGACGATCTTTTCATTCTTTATACGGTCGGAAAAAAGAGTTTAAAAATGACCGCCTCTTATTTACATTTAACGAGTCAAGAGGAGTAACTCGGCAATATTTTCACGTTTAGCGAGTCAGAAAAGAGCTAAAAGATGACTCCATAGTGACTTTTTCGTGTTTTTACCGAGTCCGAAAAAGTATAAAATAAAACTTGTTTCACCATCAAAGTTGCATAAAAGACTTGTCGTTGCACAAGAGGCAAACGTAAAACCCATTTTCGACCAAAAATACATTAAAATATTCAAAAATAGCTTTTCTAAACCCAAAAATGAGTTAAAAAGTCTATAAATAGGGTGAAAATGTGAAAAATAAAATTACTTTTACTTTTTACCTCTTTGAAGAGTGAGAAGGGTCTCTTTGGGAAGAAAACTTCAGGCGGCGAATACAGCCAATCCGTGCAACCATTCGTGATCTCGTCGGCTCCAGGTAAGAGGCACTTCCATTAGCTCCATTTCTATACCATTTTTTATGTATTTGATTCCTGTTTGATCCTCTGCAAGGGGGATTTTCAAATTTAGGGCTTCGCCCCATTAGCGCGGGTATCTTGCACGGACCCGCGCTAATGGGGTAAATTACCCAAGGGCACCGCGCCATTAGCGTGACTGTTTTAAAAACAGTCGCGCTAACCGCGCAACTCAAACTTTTAAATAGATTTACCCATTCTATTTGAATTTCTCCTGGATCATAATTTTTCCAACGTTCTAATGATGGTGTATTTGTCCTTGTGGGTGCAGGAAACAAGACAAAATGGTGGTAGAGTGGAAACAAAGAGAACATGATGTTGTGGACGCCTTGACAATTGAGGATGAGGGGTGCATGAATGCTCTGAGGGATTGTGGCCTCAAAAAGTTCTTCCTTACATCATATATGCAGTCTCAACCTGAGTTGCTACAGTTCATAATCGATGCTTGGGATGTGGATGACCAAGTATTTCGTTTACAGAACCAGACCTTAGAGCTTGAGGTTTCTGATGTATACTTCATCACCAGGTTGTCACGGAGAGGGGCAGTTCCTATTTTGACAGGCAGTAGACCTTCTGGGGAGAAGGTTGGTGAAGTAAAAGCCCGGGTGTGCCCGGAAGCACAATTCAGGAGACAGAGTGCTAAGGTGGCTATCAACACCATCCGGGATTTAACACTCAAGGAAATTCTATTCACCATCACACGTGCAGCTAGGGTACAAGCACCCCATGAGGCAAGCAAGAACCATCTGATACTCGCGATGGAATGCCTTAGTCCCACCGTCTTTAATTGGGCTACAGCTGTGACCACTAACATCAAAAGGCAGCTCACAAATTGTAAGCGTGCAGATGTGAAATAGTTCGCATATAGCTCGATTGTGGTATCATTCTTCCTAGAGCGAATACCACTTTTCCAGATCCAGAGAGCCGTGGTGGCAGATCCATTGCCACGAGAGCCTAGAATGGCTCGCTGGGCAGCACTAATGCCTAGAGGAGGAGGAGGCCAAGAGATGTCATGGCATCCCAAGTTCTTCATATGGCTCCATCGACAGCTGATCGTGATCCAGGATTAGCCTTATGCGGGAACCAGTTTCATGGGGGACCCAGACCTTCCATTACCAGAGGGGGAGGAATGGGAGGAGGAGTTAGGTGTGAACTCCTTGATTTGACGTTTTATGTTTTTTCATTTTTTTTTTGTCTTTTTTAATACATGCCTGTTCTAATGAAGATTGTATGTATATGCAGACGTGGGCCCAGAGCGACCAGCCGCCCTATCTCCTACAGCGCGGAGAGGCCAACTCGCAGCCGACCCTCAGGCAGGGGGTACTGTGGGGGAGGAGCTGATACAGAATCTCGAGGGGCTTGCCCAAGGGATTCCGGGTTATGCCAGATTGGCATATGTGCCCTTCGCATATCAGAGGCACATAGTAGGGGTGCCGACTCGCATCCATCGTCTGCTGTGATGATTGGTGCATGCGGTGATGTGCTATCATGAGCACCACCATGATTGGACTCCTAGGTTTTATTTTCTGCATATTTTTTGAGAGACATGTGTCTCAGATGTACAGAGAACACAGAATCTATCCAGACATGTACATTTATTTTTTGAGTGCCTCAGTGCACCACACGATATATATATATATATATATACACGGTGTTATGGTTTATTGTATTTTATGCTTCTTGTATTATGTTGATTTACATATTATGCAAATGTTTGTCCAATACATAGTTAGCTAATGCATCGGTTACTGCATTAAGTCGTCTTGGAATATGTTGATAAGTAATGAAATCAAAATCTCTTTCCAATAACTTAACACGTAAATAAAACCTTAAAATCCGATGATCTCTGACAGAATAATGTCCGTTGAGCTGGTGGACTACAAGTTGAGAATCTAAGTTTACAACCAATGTGCGAATTCTAAGGTTAATCGCCTCAGCTAACAATTCAATCACATCACTATATTCAGCAACATTGTTCGTTGTACAACCCAGACACACCCCTTGAATATCTACTAACTCACCACGAGGATCGTAGATCACCCATGCCGCAGATGAAAAGTTGCGGGTGCTGCGGGAAGCACCATTAGCGAAACCAATGTAAGGTGATCCAGACATCTGTTCAAGAAGCAAAAGACACAATAAGTGGCAATCATGCCGACACACTGAGATAAAAACTAAATAAACACGCACACACAACATACTTCTGAAAGCATACGTATGTACAAAAAGAGAGAGTGCCTGGACTCAGGCGTAATATTTCTTGAGATAAAGCCCATTTTAGGGCCTTTCCAGGGGATTACCTTCATAATCTATAAGCTCATAGGCACCTTTTTGTAAAACTCTTTTCACAATATAGGGCCCATGCCACATAGGCTCGAGTTTTCCTGCTCCCAACTTATCGTTAGCTTGATCATAGAGCAGTACTAGATCTCCCTCGATGAAAGAGCAGGGGTTAACAGCATTATCGAAGTGAGTTTTCACTCGCTTCTTCTAAGCTTCAATAGCTAGGGAGGCCAGACGACGAGTCACACCCAGCCGTTCTAAGTAAAGAAGTCACTCTTCTACAGGGGTAGTATCGGGGAGTAACTCGAAGACTAATTTCAGTGAAGGAATCTCACACTCAATGGGAAGGGTCGCCTCCAGTCCATAAACTAACTGAAAAGGAGTAAAACCGGTGGCATCCTTCACGGAGGTACGGTAGACCCACAAAGCGGAGAACAACATCAGATGCCAACTAGACTTGTGCATGCCAACAGTTCTTTGAAGCATCGTGGCCAAAACCTTGTTCATGGCTTCCACTTGACCATTTGCCTGAGGATAGTATGGAGTTGAACTATCATGCTTAAGACCTAGTTGAGTTGTTAACTCGGCCATCATGTGATTACGAAAATGTTTTCCGTGATTAGTGACGATGGCTTGTGGAACTCCAAACCGCAAAATAACATGATTAAACAGAAACTGCACCCCGGTGTGACCGTCTTCTGACAATGTAGGCATCGCCTCAGACCATTTCGTAAAATAATCTACAGCAATGATGATGTATCCATGCCCCCCGACCGAGCGAGGGTTACGGGTCACATAATTGATGCCCCATTTGGCAAATGGGCCGACGGTTACAACGGGGTGCAGCGGAGCAGGCGGCGATATTAATCTGGTTGTAACCAGAAAAGCCATCCATAAACGAATATATTTCACTGCCCGCACATTCGTCAATGAGTTGGTCAATGAATGGTGTGGGGTAGTTATCTTTTGGGCAGGCTCAATTAATGTCGTGATAATCGACATAGACGCGAATGGTACCCTATTTTTTATCTACAGGGACAATATTTGAGACCCAATCTGTAAGTGGGATAGGATAAATAAATCTAGCTTTAGGAAGTTTTTCAACTTCTGCTTTGAAGCTGCCGCCTTACGGGGGTGCACGAGACGCAAACGCTGACGAACAAGTTTGGATCCGGGATACGTAGGTATCTCATGCACTACAATAGATGGATCAATACTGCGCATTTCTTCATAGAACCATGCAAAAACGTCACGAAATTCGCGAAAAAGCGCTATATATATTTGAATCTCCTCAGGAGTGCAAGTGACTCCTATATAGATGTTCTTGACAATCCCTAGTTTAAAAGAGATGTCGATGGGTTGGGTCTGCGTGATGTTCCCTAAATTCCCTTCAGAGGATGTTTGATAAATCAGGATGGGCGTCTGAAGAGGCTGTGAAGGGAGACATGGAGCAAACTAATCGAGACAAAGTAGTGTTTCCCGGAGGGTAGGGAGAAAGGAGGAACGGTGGTGAAGTTGGGACTACGGACGTTCTTCAAGAGACATGGCCTCTATAATGGCCTCGTCAGAAGGAAATATTTCCTTTAACGGATCCGAGGAGGTGCAATATCCAAACCAGGGGGGAAAATCATCTGAGTCAAGAGCCCCACTTAAAGCAGCGGGTTCAGCATGAGGGGCTGATGCAACAACGATTTTGATGTAGTTTAGCTTGGCTGGACTCAACGGCATCTCCTCACCCCACGATTCTATCTAGTTGATGGGGGGAATGGCCCAAGGATCAGAACAAACCAAAACCATAGAGATAGAGGCAAGTTTGGGAGGTGGGAGGGAGAAAACACCCATAAGAGCGGGATCTTTGAAGAGCCCGGCTCCCACACTCTCAAAAAGAACGGAGGTATGTTCAACGAAAGGTACATTTCCCTCAGAAGAGGAAGCGAAGGAGGAAAGCTAGTCTACCGTGACAATTTTCCCTTGGTGAGGGAAATGGATGACATGGAAGAGGGATGAAGCCATGACGCGCATGGCATACGTCCAACTTCGGCCCAGAAGGAGGTTGTATGTGAGATTCGTGTCAACGACCTCAACTTCTACTTCCATGGTTTTCCCTTCTAAGGTGATTGGCAATCGTTGAAGAATACCATAAGGATAGGATTCTCTCCCATCGAAAGCTTCCAAAGTCGTAGGAGACTGGCTCAGAGTCAGAGACTCGATCGCTTTCCAACAAGCAATAGACATAATGCAAGTTGATGCGCCCTCATCAATAACTGTACGATGAATCGTTTTTGAGTTGATGATGACTTGGATAAGAAAAGTGATCTGATGAGGTAGCTTCGGGACATGGTTCTCGAGATCGAAGGTAATCAGATCCGAATATGTCGGGTCGATGCCACCGATGGCCGATAGCAGGGACTTCCTCTAAGGGGGGAAGCTCTGGAGAACTTCTAAGGTGGACATAGCCGACGAAGCCTGCGCTAAGTCTCCTATGATGCTATAGTGCTGGGAAACACGAGCATTTAGGTTGTAAGAAGATCGCCTGAGTACTCCTTTAGGAGGGGGTCGGATGGTCATCTCAGTACTTGGTCTCTCAATATGGAGTGGACCAGAGCTGGACGAAGGAGTACTTGAGGGAATCTCGGGCTCCTTCCCGGCGGATGACGAATACTCCTTTGCTTGAGTCATTACATGAATGGGGATAGATCCATCCATGAAGACTTGGGAACCAAAGGGAGAACAAGACGGATCAGCCACCATTTGAGTCTGTTGAGAGGGAAAGGGTTCTTTAAGAA
The DNA here is from genome assembly GCA_000404065.3 of Pinus taeda. Classification (NCBI taxonomy): domain Eukaryota; kingdom Viridiplantae; phylum Streptophyta; class Pinopsida; order Pinales; family Pinaceae; genus Pinus; species Pinus taeda. The sequence continues at coordinate 10,744 of APFE031591145.1, forward strand.
CCGCAGGAACCCCAAGAGCGCCTTTCAACAAACGACTAACTTCGGATCGCCTTGGGCAATCCTTAGTGAAGTGATCCTCCTCACAAATGAGACAAGGATATTTAGGTTTGTGCTTAGCTCCTTCCTCAGCTGGAGGTTTGGAGGATTCCTGTTTAGGTTGCTCAAATTTATTTTTCCCTTTTCCCTTTTTCTTTCCTTTCGGGGCCTTACCCGTCGTGGTGGATTGGACGATGTTGACCTCGGAAGTACTACCAGAATTTGAACCACCCTGAGAAGTGTTTTCATTAGAAGCACCTGACTTTTTCTTCCCAGGGTTTGAAGATGATTTTTTAGAGGCCGGGTTCACAGAGCCAATAACTCCATCGACAGATGGCTTCGGCGGAGTCTTGGATGTACCGGGTCTTGGGGCGTCTGGCAAATACTCATACAAGGTACTTGGCTAAGAGTAAACTAAGTCCAGGTACTGAGAGCACGCAATCGCTTGCTCTTCCGTCACGCAGGCTCCCATAGCGATGTCCCGTGCAATCTTAGGGACAAAGGAAGTCGTGAACCAATCTGTGAGGAGTTGATCAGGAATCCAAAACTTGATCAACCGGTGATGCCTTCTCCATTCATGTATATGATCGGAGATATGCGTAGCTGTATCCTGCTTAAGAGACGTAAGGAGATGGGTCCCTGTCTCGTACCGAATGGGTAACTGAAAGTGAGTAAGGAATTCCATAGCTAATGAATTAAAATCCTGAAATGATGCACAGGTCAATTCAATATACCATTTAGCGGCAGAAACAGTGAGAGTCCTTTGGAAGAGGTGAAGACGAATCGAATCATCTAACCATGAATTAGACGAACACCATAAGTGATACGTCATTACATGGGCTTGAGGGTCCTCTCCGGCTTTGCCGTTATCTTAGTTGGAACTGGTGGCCATTGTGGATTATGCAAAATGGGATCATTTGTTAACTTCGAAACATCAGGCAGTTCCAACGTCGCTAGAAATGGTAGCTGCGGGTTAAAAGACATCTGTGGATATGAGGTAGGGCCAGAATTCCATCCAGTTGGTGGTTGCCCCCACTGGCCTTGTCCCGATGCACCAGGTCCAAAAGGGCCTTGTCCAGAAGGATTTTGTCCATAAGGGTTATTTCCGGAACCGGATGGTTGATACTGGTTCTTCCCCCCAGCACCCCATTGGTTACCATACTGTCCAACAGGTTGTTGATAATTTTGATTAGGGTTGGCTTGCAGCTGTTGGTAATTTTGATACAGGGTGATTTGATTTTTCCCCTAGGGTTGCTGGTATCCATACTGAGCCTAGGAACCCAACGACATTTGATGAGAAGGTTGGGATTGATACCCACCTGAATAAGGAGGCTGGGATTGATACCCACCTAAATAAGGAGGCTGGGATTGATACCCACCTGAATAAGGAGGCTGGGATTGATACCCACCTGAATAAGGAGGCTGGGATTGATACCCACCTGAATGAGGAGGCTGAGATTGATACCCACTTGAATAAGGAGGCTGGGATTGATACCCACCTGAATAAGGAGGCTGGGATTGATACCCACTTGAATAAGGAGGTTGGGCCATCTGGCCAGAAGGTTGTCCTGGTTAGATTTGAGATGGACCCATTTGCCAAGAGGGTTGAGCTTGCTGAGCGATGGGCTGCCCTTGCGCAACCGAAGGTTGTCCTTGTAGACCAAATGGTTGATGGGGCTGAGCAGTGGGCTGGCCTTGCTATGTGTAAGGCTGGCCCCCTTGCCCAGAAGGGTAGCCTTGCTGGTTTCCGGGTTGACCTTGCTGATCATAAGGTTGTCCCTGGTTCCCATAGGGTTGCCCCGAAGGCTATCCCTGCTGGGGTCCAGGTTGTCCTTGCTGAGCATGGGGTTGTCCTGGGTTTCCAGAAGGTTGCCCAAGATATGTATACGATGAAACACTAGAGGCTAAAGGTTGTCCTTGCGAGCCTCCAGGTTGACCTGGGTAGTTCTGGCCATAATACTGCTGCCCATGATTAGGCTGCGAGTAGGATGGTTGACCCTGGTAGGGTGGTCCTTGGGATGGCTATCTTTGACTTGGACGGAACCAGCCACCGCCATATCCGCCGGTACCCCAAGCCACACTCAATGGAACTGAAGCCTCAATATAGGGCTCAGTTGGCAAGGAGATATACAAATTATGATTGACAGGATCATAATAGGGGCCTTGCCTGCCTGGGTTTTGGACATTATGCAAGTATTGGGAATATTCCCCCCCTGCCGAAATAGCATTAGAAAGAGGTGGGGCACCACTTGCGGGATGGACAACTCTAGTAGTATGTGCCGATGGACCGCTTTGTACCGGGCCTTGAGATGGGCCGGCAACAGAAGTCACAGTAGAAGACGCCGTAACGGCACTAGCAACTGGAGTTGATGATGTGACACAAATGGTCGGATTGGTTGGAACTGCTGTAACAGCAGTATGGTGAACTTGGGGAAAAAATGGTCCCGTAGTAGGGACAATGTTTTTATCCCACATAGAAGAGGAAGTCGCAGAGTTCATAGCATCCCTTATAGATCTATAGTGCATTGGCACTGTGATACCAAGAGGCGTAACAGTGTAGGGCGTAGAGATAACCGAGGATGTAGCCACAATGGGAGTATCGATACTCGACATAACGGGTGTCCCACTTGACACAGGAGATGTATCCTCCATGTCGGAAGAAGCCATCGGAGATGCAACACCAACAGGAGTAGTGGGAAAATCCTCTTCAGAGGGCTCCCAAACAGGGTTCCAAAACAAGTCGTAAAGCTCGTCCTCTGGAGCATGAGAGTTCAACAATTGGACACTCGGAACAATAGGGAGAGTGTCGCCACAAACCAGTGTCTTAGGGGCAGCAGAAGATGGAGACCCTTGGTCACTTGGGACGGGAGACGGGATCGATGGATCCGCCAGGATGATCAAACAAAGACGCTAAACAAACTAACGATAAGAGACCCTACTCAAAACTAAACACAAACAAGATCTACCAAGGTGAATGTTATCATGGCCGAATAAATTTTTATGACATTAGGACACAACTTGACCTTTTCATGTTTTAAGAGTCGAGAAAAGGACAAAAGATGACTCTAGTCACCTTCGAATGTTTAAAAATATCGAAGTGAAAAATGCTCAATAGAGCCTTTTCTTTTACAGAGTCCGAAAAGGATCAAAAAGTGACTGCTCTGGAGAAACTAGGCAAGGTGTTTACCAAACAATCCGTAAAACTGCTTATACACCTTGGCAATCATATGAAAACCAAGGACTTTCCGTACTGCAGTCAATCTTCCCGAACGCTGTGTTTGGTGCGTTACGGCTTGTAAGGTGGCAGACACGGCTTCCTATGGATCAAGGATAAAAACCTAGTGGAGTCTCCCCATATATATGCGACGGTACGTGGGAGCCCA
>APFE031591151.1:0-10844 GCA_000404065.3 Pinus taeda
GTGTCATTTATTGAACATAGGGGGTTTAGTTGTTGAACAACATAGCAGTTATGGATGACATATATTCCCTTTTATTATGTGCAGGTAGGGATATTTATTTGGGATACAAAGCTTCAGTTTTGATGAGTGGGGGTTGAAGTGACTGCTACTTTGTACTTCTGGAATAGACCATTTTGGAAGCCTTTATGGCTCTAGCTGTTTTCTACTTGGGTCAATATGTTTTGCAATATTAAATAGTTAAATATTATTTATGGACAATTGTGGGCCCAGTCAATATATGGGTGATTTTTGGACATAATTTAAAACTTATTTAAACATAATGTTATTTATTTCTGTTTAAATTTTGGTTTCAAAAGTCTTAATCACTGGTGGTTTGGTGGGACCAGTATTATATCAACTACTGGTTCCTGCACAAAAATAGGAATCTCTCCCCTATTGCATTACATAATTACATTATAGAACATGGATAATACACATTATCATCAATTATATACCACACATGGCATTTTGAGCAGCATTGGGGAAGCTCATCCTTCTTATCTTCTTCCTTTTTCTCCTCCGTAGGGTTCCGAACGCTCACTATCTCTACATGCTTTCTCAACTTTCTGAGCTCCACTGCAATTTCAACAGGATCCGCGTCCCCAATCACTGTTACAGTGTGTTTAGATGGATCCACCTTTACAGAGCTCACTCCTGCAGTGTATATATATAAATGTAATATCTTAGTAAGTTTAGTTTTAATATTTTTGAAATTTGTAATTGGGTTAAGTTCGAGAGCAGTATATATATATTTTTAATCAATAATTAAGTTCAAGAACGTACCAACCATTGCCAACAAATGCAATATATGTTTTGACTCTGTAATTGAATATTAAATTACACAATATACTCTATTATTATCTTTTACCATAAAGATTCGCAACTTTCTTCATAACATTCCGCTTGCATTTGCAGCAAGATATATCCACTGAAAGTACAGTCTCCTGCAAATAGAGAACAACAAGATGTAGTTGCAGTCATGTCAACATAACTGAAAAACAAATAGTAAAATATGTAATGGAATATAAAACCAATCCAAACAATTATTGGTACAATGGTCTGAGAAATCTGGCAGCAAAACTGTGAAACTTTTATGAAATAAACTTGCAGCATTGCAGAGAAATGACTTGACATATAAAGAGCATACAAGGCCGCAGGAAATATGTACGAAGAAGAAGAAGGTGAGAAGATTCAGCTGCTCCTCCATATACTTTCACTTCGGGACCCATTGACAATTATTGTACGAGAAACCAACAGTTCGCAGTAGTGAAGTTTATAGTTGGTATGTCATCTTCCGTGGCTATAAAATATTTAAGTTGGGCACATGCAAATCTGTGTAGAATTACAGCATGTACCAGCTACTACTATTAATGGACCATTCACAAGAGCCCAATGGGTCTTAATGGACGATGGATTAAAATCTTTGGGTATCTGTCAATTTTATGCACATACTTGGGTGCACGCATTTCGCATTTTTATGGGTTCGATGATAAATGAAGGTATGTGAAATATAGGTGTCCAACTAATTTGGGTTCAACAACCTTCTTAAACATAATGATTATTTATTGCTGTCTGTGAGTATTTCGGAAATCAGTAGATGAACACTCGTAATTGTGTTTGCTTTCAATCAATGAGATGTCCGCTGTTCTTACATCATCGGAAGTCCCTTGTTTTGACGTCATCAGGGGGAAGAAATATATTCGATTGGCAGCGATGTTGACTTTCTAGCTATGAACCCATCCTCGGACTGACAAACGTTAACCATTCATAAGAATCTGGATTCCAATGCCGAGATATATATCAATCAAAGTTCTGCAATGAATGTTACTATAAGGAGGAATTGAAATGGTCGTGGGAGGTTTTTGGACTTTATTAGAGATATGGATCTCCATGATGTCTATGTTTCTCACGCCCTTAGAGGGGATATGCCCAATACTCTGGGTTCCTAATGAAGATTATCTCACTTAATCCAATACTCTGGGTTCCTAATGAAGATTATCTCACTTAATCTTCGGGTTTTGGGGAATTCTTCTAAAAAGAAATTTTCTAAGGATATGCCCAATACTTTGGGTTACTAATGAAGATTATCTCACTTAATCTTCGGGTTTTGGGGAATTCTTCTAAAAAGAAATTCTCTAACTAACCTTGTCAAGGCAATGGGTCTGACAATTATCTTGGTACAAGAAACCATGGTTTTGGAAGTCATGTTGAAATATGTAACTAAGTTCGGTCTTCATAAATGTATTTGAATCACAATGAATTGTATTTATCAAAAGAATGAATAATATATTTATTATCATTATGATTATGAGTTATTAAAGCATAGGTTTCATGCTTGGGTCATCATGTTTTAGGTCAAAGTTTCCATTGAGGACTTCTAGGATTTATTTTGAGTCATAAAATTCATTGTCCATTAAAAGAGACCCTTCTTGGGCTTTTGAATCATGTAAAAAGAATTAATGTTGATTCAAATATGCTATTTGTCCCCTCCACACCAAGTCGGCCTCAAGAAGATCAAGTCGACTTCAACTGGGAAATTCAACCTCACCATAAGCCTATATATTGGAGCACTTCACTATAAGGAGGAATTGAAATGGTCGTGGGAGGTTTTTGGACTTTATTAGAGCTATGGATCTCCATGATGTCTATGTTTCTCACGCCCTTAGAGGGGATATGCCCAATACTCTGGTTCCTAATGAAGATCATCTCACTTAATCTTCGGGTTTTGGGGAATTCCTCTAAAAAGAAATTCTCTAAGGATATGCCCAATACTTTGGGTTACTAATGAAGATTATCTCACTTAATCTTTGGGTTTTGGGGAATTCCTCTAAAAAGAAATTCTCTAACGAACCTTGTCAAGGCAATGGGTTTGACAATTGTCTTGAAACAAGAAACCATGGTTTTGGAAGTCATGTTGAAATATGTAACTAAGTTCGGTTTTCATAAATGTATTTGAGTCACAATGAATTGTATTTATCAAAAGAATGTATAATATATTTATTATTATTATGATTATGACTTATTAAAGCATAGGTTTCATGCTTGGGTCATCATGTTTTAGGTCAAAGTTTCCATTGATGACTTCTAGGATTTATTTTGAGTCATAAAATTCATTGTCCATTAAAAGATACCCTTCTTGGGCTTTTGAATCATGTAAAAAGAATTAATATTGATTCAAATATGCTATTTGTCCCCTCCACACCAAGTCGGCCTCAAGAAGATCAAGTCGACTTCAACTGGGAAATTCGACCTCACCATAAGCCTATATATTGGAGCACTTCGATTTCATTTGGAGCATTCTCTTACACACAAGTTCGAATTATAAACCAGTTCAACTAAAAAGTACGAAGTTGGAAAACGGTGCGAAATTTGGAAGGAAGGAAAAAGAAATCAAAATCGAAGTTTTGGGCCATCTATCTCTCACTTGAGTGGAGTATCTAGGAAGATTGAAGTTTTTATTGTCTAGTCAAAGTTGTTGTTGTTGCTACCAGTTGTTGGGTCGAAGCTGCTACTGCAAGTTGTTGTTGCTAGGTCGAAGTTGATATTGAAGGGTTATCATTTGCAAGAAGGAAGAGAGTGTTGACTTGGTGTGGAGGAAGTCTTTGTCTAGGTTAATAGTCTTGGATTATCTCGTGAAACTATTGAAGGAATAATTGTTGACTGAGTTTTCCCCTAGATAGGGGGTTTTCCTTGGTTGTTTGCCTACATCTAGTGTCTTTGTGCTATTGTTTTGATAATTTCTTGATGAACTAAAAGATAAAAGAAGAACAAAAAAATAAAAGAATCATAAGCAATTATCTATATAATAAAATATTTATGCCTTTCTGATTTTCTAACATGGTTTTAGAGCTAAGGTGAAGAAGGAAAAAGGTAGTTTGAGGATCTAGTGAAAAGAGTCTAAGAAATCTCAAAAGAATTGAACAAGGGATCTTATAAGGAGCACTTATAAGGGAAGAAGCTTACTACCTTCAAGGACAATGTCTAACACAATAAAGGGTAAGAACAAATTGGAAGGAACATCATTAGAGAACTTTTGAGGTCTAAAATGGGCTTCCTGAGAAAAATGTACAACCAACATAAACTTTATAAGAACCAATACGATTCAAGATGATGGTGTCAACCATGGGGGATGATTCATTTGAGTGGAGTATCTAGGAAGATCGAAATTTTTATTGTCTAGTCAAAGTTGTTGTTGTTGTTGTTGCTACCAGTTGTTGGGTCAAAGCTGCTACTGCAAGTTGTTGTTGGTAGGTCGAAGTTGATATTGAAGGGTTATCATCTGCAAGAAGGAAAAGAGGGCTGACTTGGTGTGGAGGAAGTCTTTGTCTAGGTCAATAGCCTTGGATTATCTCGTGAAACTATTGAAGGAATAATTGTTGACTGGGTTTTCCCCTAGATAGGGGTTTTTCCTTGGTTTTCTGCGTACATCTAGTGTCTTTGTGTTATTGTTTTGTTCATTTCTTGATGAACTAAAAGATAAAAGAAGAACATAAAAATAAAAGAATCACAAGAAATTATCTATATAATAAAATATCTATGCCTTTCTGATTTTCTAACATGATTTCAGAGCTAAGGTGAAGAAGGAAAAAGGTAGTTTGAGGATCTAGTGAAAGGAGTCTAAGAGATCTCAGAAGGATTGAACAAGGGATCTTATAAGGAACACTTATAAGGGAAGAAGCTTACTACCTTCAAGGACAATGTCTAACACAATAAAGGGTAAGAACAAATTGGAAGAAACATCATTAGAGAACTTTTGAGGTCTAAAATGGGCTTTCTAAGAAAAATGTACAACCAAAATAAACTTTATAAGAACCAATATGATTCAAGATGATGATGTCAACCATGGGGGATGATTCACCATTTTTTGGGGAAAAAGGTAAAAATATTAAAAGATATTTAAATAATAAAACTATTTTTTCAACTTGTATTTTCAAATTATCTCCATATGTTTTTACTCAAGCGAGATTACTTGTTAGATGTAAAATTTGATTCTTCATCTAAGGAGTACCCATGTTGCATACTTTCGATGGACCCTGCTATATGAAAAATGAGGAAGACATGAAAAAAACATGATTGCAATCATGTTTTTTCATGTATTTCTCATTTTTCGTGTAGGAGGGTGCATCGAAATTATGAAACATGGGTACTCCTTGGATGAGGAATCAAATTATGCATCCAACGAGTATTCCCGCTCGAAATTTGAGTAAATCCATAGGGAGATAAGTTGAAACTATGAGTTGAAAAAATACTTTTTTCTTTTTTTCCCTCTAAAATTTGATGATGTAATCTAATATTATTTTATTATTTCCACTATTATTTTATAATTTCCTTAGGGGACCCATTTTAGACCTCAAAATTCCCCTAATGCAAATTGCAGGGCATGAAAGAAGAGAATTGACCTCATTCTTGAAAAGGACAAAGTCTTGGATTTGGTCAAAGGAAAAGTGAAGAAACCTACTAAAGGATCTAGTGATGCAGATAAAGTGAAGTTTAGAGAGTCATAAATATTGGCTATGACACTAATGGTAGAAAGTGTAAAGGACTATTTTGTCCCATACATTTCCAACATAGACCATTCTTAAGAAATGTATGAAGCCTTATCAAAACTGTTCACTATCAAGAACATCGGTGAGGTAGAAAGTCTGAAGAACGAATTAAGGACCACAAAAATGACAAAATATGACATTGTGACTTCCTTATTTGTAAGGATAGCTAGGATTCGAGATGACCTTCAAGCCATAGATGAGATTGTACCTAAAAAAGGGCTAATGATTAATGCATTATTGGGATTTCCACCTACTTGGAGTGATTTTTCTTTAGGACTCAACAGCTGGGAAGAAACTCCGTCATTGAACAATTATGGAATACCTGCAACCAAGAAGAAATGATAATCTCATTAGTATCCAACAATGAAGAAGAGAAAGTTTCAAATGCATACTCCGCTTCTCACAAGAAAGGAAACTTCAAGAAGTCAAAAGGGCCAAGAAGGAAGGTAGATATGTCCAAAATAGAATGCTACCAATGTCATAAAATGGATCACTATTGAAGTGATTGTCTTGACAATCCTAAGAGTAAGAAAAGGAATAGGGACCAAGCTAATGTTGCTAAAGAAGGATCTCCAAAGAAGAATAAAGACGAAGAACTAGATAAAAGGAACTTACACTACTAAGTCCTTTGCTCTAATCTTTAGTTGTTTCATTTTTTATTTCTAGTATTTGTAGGTTTAAAATATTTTGTAAAAACATTTTTGAATTGTTTTTATAAGGTTATAGGTATCCCTCGAGCTTGGAGGGAGCTCTCACCAACTTCCAAATATAAGTATCTTATTTCTTGTATTACCTTTTCATTTTTCGTTTTCCTTACTTATGTAAGTTTGATTGCATTAAATACTAATCACATTTCTATTCATATTTTCCTTGTTTAGGTAAAGCTTGTTGAATACTCAAGGATTAAGGAAGAAGACCTCACAGACAAAGCATTAGAGTTACAAGGTTTGTTAAGGTATGCCTTAAAGCTTTTTCTCTCTTCATGATATTCATTCTTGACAAACTATTCTATAGTACTAACGTTATTGTGTTTAGATCTCTTGAATCAAATAGATTTTTGATTGGGTGAATCATCATTAGATAAATCTACCCTCCTCATATCTTTAATTATTCTTGTGGAACGTTAGAAAGGTTCTTTGTAAAACCCTAAATTAAGGGTATATCGATGATAATGTGTGAAACCCTAGCCTATTTAGGGTTATTGATGAAGTCTAAAGAAAATGTTTGATGATGTCATGTTTGGGGTTTTGGTATGGTTATAACTTGTCAAGGTTGAATGGTGATGTCTGAAATCCCAAACCTTTGAAGTATTAGGATTTTCCGTGTTATGTATTGAAACCAGAGATCATTAGGGTTTGGTAGGGTGTATGAGCAAGAGCATTATAATGTCCTAGGAATGAAAGCCTAGGTATATATGTGTTTGTCCAATCTAAACCCTACTCTGATCAAGTTTGTTATACATTTAAATTTAATATATTGATATTTGCATCAGTGGGTTGGACTAACACATGTTATTATATGCTTGTGCATGATAATAGAATCCTAGATATATGTGTTGACCTAATTTTTTATGGTCATAAGTCCCAGGGTTTGGAACTAAGCTTTAGTCAAAGTATTCTCTAGGATGATAATGTTTATGAATTCTAGGGTTTTGTAACTAAACCTTAGTAAAAGTTTAATTTTCTAAAATATGATGACAAGTGTGATAATCTGAGATCTATGAAAGATTGTTGAAATTTGAAATTGGGTTGTGATTGTTTTTGATTGGTGAAGTTTAATGGATTATGTATGAACTCTAGGATCTTGCACTAAATCCTAGTGAAACATGAGTGCTAAAGTTGTTAAATACATTTGTTTGAAATGTTTCTAGGGTTTTCAATATATTGTAGTAAGGTATGACATGCCTAAACAAAAAGTATTGAAGTCCTATGAATGTTGTTATCTTGATTAAGGTACTCAAAGTCTTGATGGTAAAATCTAGGGTTTATGACAAAACCCTAGCATGTATTTGAAGCATAAAAGTATGTTTTTTTGGTTTGTGAACCTAACTAAGTTAGGGTATTTGATGTCTAATGTTGAATGATTCCATTATTGTATGATTATGATATGGTTAACTTCATGGTTCTATAGATTTGAGTGTACTTGCTATTTAAGTTGCATAGGTACATAGTCTTCAAGGTGGTGAAGATGTTCATAAATAAAGTTGATATGATAAGCATGGTGCATAAAGTTATATGAATGATGATGGTCATGATAACTTTGATAAAAAGGATGGTAGCCATGAAATATTATCCAATGTCATAAGAATAATGTGGTCTCTCTAAGTTAAGAGTGACGTTGGATAAAATAAATCTCCCTAAAGTTAAGAGGGAGGACATATCATAGTCATGGTGGAAACTGTGAAAGAAGAAATTGGAGAATATATTTTAAGGAGTTGCTAAGATAGGCAAAGAAGGATCTGATTATAGAATATGTTGCTACATGTGAAGTAGGAAAGGAATATGTATAATTGAGGAATCTTATGTCAAGATTTGTTTGAAAGTCCTACTGTGATAAATTGAGAAGCAACATCAAGTTGTCTGAAAGACCCCGAAAGTTTGTGTTTACTTATGTACATTTGAAAGTTTGTTACTGATTGTAGTTGTGTTTGTATGATTAAATATCTCAAGGGGTTTGATAACATGCTAGTTACAGGAGAGATATTTGTTACCAATCTATTTGATTAGGGAGGTTTTGCTACCGATTGAAATAATCAAGAGTGTTGAGGCTTTGTGTGTAAGACACATTGCCTTGGAAGAAATCTCGCTGACACTTTGTGATGATGTCTGGATCCTGAAGTGGGTAGGGTGGCGTTGGTCATAGAGATATGACCTCGAATATGCACCTTGATCCTTGGGTTGATGGTTAGCAAGTAAGCCTGATGGTACCTAGAGAGGCTGAAAGCTTAGTCAGTCTTAGTCTCACCCGGATAGATTTCCCTCGTTAGAAATTTAGTCCATGGCATTGTGAGTTCCAAAATTGTTGAAGGACCTTGGATATATTGCCCTGGTCAGGAACCTAGTCTATGGCATTGTGGTGCCTAAATTATTCATGGTTCATGTGTTTTGAGATCTTCCTTGTACTTGTTATTATGAATACCTCCCTAGTTAAGAGAGATGTTGAAATATCTAACTAGGATCAGTCTTCATAAATGTATTTGAGTCACAATGAATTGTATTTATCAAAAGAATGAAGAAGATATTATTATTATTATTATTATTATTATGACTTAATAAAGCATGGGTTTCATGCGCGGGTCATCATGTTTTAGGTCAAATTCTCATTGAGGACTTCTAGGATTTATTTTGAGTCATGAGAGTCATTGTCCATTAAAAGAAACCCTTCTTGGGATTTTGAATCATGTAAAAAGAATTAATATTGAGTCAAATATGTTATTTGTCCCCTCCACACCAAGTTAGCCTCAATTGGGAAATTTGACCTCACCAGAAGCCTAAATATTGGAGCAGTTTGATTTCATTTGGAGCATTCTCTTTCACACAAGTTCAAATTATAAGCCAAGGCAGCTAAAAAGTGTGAAGTTGGAAAAGAGTTGGAAAAAGGTGCGAAATTTGGAAGGAAGGAAAAAGACATCAAAATCAAATATTTGGGCCATCTATATCTCACTTGATTGGAGTATCTAGGAAGATCGAAGTTTTTCTTGTCTAGTCAAAGTTGTTGTTGTTGTTGTTGCTACTAGTTGCTGGGTTGAAGCTACTACTGCAAGTTGTTGCTTCTAGGTCGAAGTTGTTATTGAAGGGTTATCATCTGTAATAAGAAAGAGAGGGTTGAATTGGTGTGTAGGAAGTCTTTGTCTAGGTCAAGAGTCTTGGATTATATTGTGAAAACATTGAAGGAAAAATTGTTGACTGGGTTCTCCCCTAGATAAGGGTTTTTCCATAGGTGTCCACCTACATCTCGTGTCTTTTTTTTATTGGTTTGGTAATTGCTTGATGAAATAAAAGATAAAAGAAAAACATAAAAACAAAATAATCAAAATTAATTATCTATATAATAGGATCTTTCCGCCTTTATGATTTTCTAACATGTCAAGGCCAAGACATATTTTTTTATTATCTATTTTCCTTGGATGATTGATTGGACTGACTGACTCTATTAGGCTACTAGGTGATATTGTGGCTCTGTGTGATCCTTCTTTGGTTTATGTTTATTCTTACAAACTCTTTGAGGGTATCTTATTGTCCGAATTTGTGTGTGGATCACCTCAAAGTATTCACATCCTCAATATATATGTTCCATATTGTACTATAAGGGAGTTTTGGATGAAAATGGATGTAGGTGGTATCATGAAGATGGATTCCTTTATCATTATTAGGGATATGAACCTTACGGTTTTAGGCGCAGAATGTTGGAGATCATGCTGTAGATTGGATCCCATGGGCACTTTTTCCAAAATTGTTTGTAGAAAAAAATATGGTGGATATGTGTCCACTTCCCATCTCACTTACGTGGAAGAAGGAAAGGGCGAACCCAGATAACATTACAAAACAATTGTATCGCTTTCTCGTCCATGAGAATTTGATTAAGTAGATGGGGATTAAGAGGTCCTGGGTCTCAGCGACAATTATATCAGAATTATTCTTTAGTGGTAGGGGGCCGGGGTTTGGAAAAGGGCTACCATTCAAATTCAATCATACATGGTTGGAAGATCTGATCTACGCAATTTAAAAAAATTGGTCTAAATTTGTGGTGTCTACTAAATGGTTCTAGATGGAGGTGTTCTTCTATAAACTGAGGGAATTAAAACATGTGGTTTGTAAATGGGTTGGCCAGAAAAATAATTTTCATAGAGAGGAACTACATGTGATCGATGCAAATATGTCTTGTTTAAATAACCTTGCATCCCCTTCTTTTCTGTTATAGTCACATCAACAAAAACTTATGGAGTTAGAATCTTGTAAAAGGTATATTCTACATATACGAGAGAAAGAATGATAAGTGAAGAGTTGTGTAATATGGATTGCGAGAGGTGAAACTACTAGAAATAGAAAGTTCTAAAAATAGCATTTCTGGGTCCCTTCCTATTTATAGCAGTCCCTAGTCTATCTATAGGAAGTAAAATTAATTTTCGTCTTAACAGTAGTTGGAAATATTAATTAATTAATTCAGTTGAGTTAATTAGTTAAGGAAATTCGAATTTGAAGTCTTTGTGAGCATGCACATGAGTTGTCCCACTGATTGGGGAATTTATCCTTAATTTCC
>APFE031591151.1:19234-41608 GCA_000404065.3 Pinus taeda
TCCAATACCATGGACCAAAAAACCATCGATCCAATACCATGGACCGAAAACCATCGCGTCCAAAAAACATGTGCGAAAATCATGCACAAAAACCATAGGTGGGTCCGCCCAACCTAACATAGGGTCCAAAACCAAAATTTTCCGGGGCGCTGCCCCGGACCCCATAAAGTGGGGTTACGGGTACCGCTCAAACCCCCTGTTAACTATGTGGAAAGAATATAACACAACCCAACAATTTCCACTTGTATGATAATACAGAGATGGGGTTTTAGGCTGGTGCTTTCCCCTAGTAAATTCTTTTGTGTTATGTGTGTTTGATTTCTCCATATCAGTTATATGTGTTCTTATTGATGTTGCTCATGGTTGATTAAGCTTCCGCCAAATTGTTTGTAGAAGTAAATCAAGTGTTTTGTTTTAGAACATTCAATTACCGTGATCTATAGGTGGGAAATTTCTACATGATATCAGTGAGCTAGCTGATTTGTAGAGAAAATTCTACATGGTATCAGAGCTAGCTGATTTGTAGAAAAATTCTAAAAAATTCTACACTCCGATAGAGGATTATAAGAGGAGGTCGATGTGGTGATGGAGAAGACACTTGTGAGGTCAGATTTCATGAGTAGATCAATTTCCAGAGTAGCAATAGTCAGTTGCTGGAGAAAGAGCTTGAGATTGAAGCAGTAAGAGAGGGGCAGAGACAATGAAGTTGGAGGAAGGTTTCCAAATTCGGTGAGCACATTTGCAGAGAGGCAGAAGAGCCACAAAGAGGCTGACAATGGGGTAGCATAGTAGCCTCTAGAGGTAGTGTCGATTTTGCTGGGGAAAGACGAGTTTCAATGGTAGAATCTTGACAGAGGTTCTGGAGGCTAAGAGAGACATTTTCCCACAAAAAAACAAACTAGATGGATTGAGGAGAAGTTGTTTCAGATTGAGTGTAGAAGGGATTGTGCTAGTGTGACGCAGTAGCTACACAAAGGCGGTTTGGACGGCTCACTTGGAGCTGCAATTAGAGCCCAACTTTGTTTGTGGGGTGAGGAAAATTCCTCACTAGATTTTTGCCAGTATTTTCTCTGCAGGATTGCCAGTATTTGGCATCCAGATTGTACTTATATTTTTTCACTTCTGCTTAATAATAAAACCCTCAACTGTTGCACCGTTTTTCCCAAGTTGGGTTTTTCCGCGGATTTTTGTCCAAAAATAACTTTGTTATTTTTATGTGTGTGTGCTAGAAATTCTTCTAGCATTATTCTTCCGTAGTTTTATTTGTGTAGATTTCAGTGTGATTTATTCAGTATTCGCTGTAGTAGACAGTAAATAAATTGTCAAATTAAATTAAAAAATAGGAGAATAATTGTCATTTGCTACAATAGGATTCCAGTTTCGAATTCTCACATGGTATCAGAGTGTAGTTGATCAGCTGGAGAGCTTAGAGGCAAAGAGAGAAGGAATTTCACTGCTTATTGTGGGTAGGAGGCCAAAATTCCTAAGGGAAGCGCAATTTTTTTTCCAAGAGGCCAAGTTGCTTGATGAAGTTTGACTTTAAAGAGAGAAGGGCAGAAAAATTCGATCCTTTCAAATCGAGTGATTCCAGAGGCAGAGGGAGCAACTTAGATTTTTCATAGAGAATATCTATACATGGACGCAATGGTTTTTGCAACAATTTTCTAGTGCAAAGCCAAGGTTAGGTGGAAGGGAGAAGAGCACACACATAGGGAAAATTTTCCTCATGAACTTTTAGTCTCAAGAAGTTCAATTTTTCCTTGCAGATCAGTAGTCGTTGTGAGCAAAAATTCTCACCCCAGAAGGGAGTGTGAATAGTTGAGATACAACTAAGCAGAAGGAAAGAGGAGGTTTTTGACATTTTGTTGCGATGGCCACTACTGGCTTCATGATTAGGACAAGTTGGATAAGACTTCCAACTATGTCATCTAGAAGGCAAGGATGTCCTTCCTTCTAGATGAGTGTGGCCTGAAAACATATATCGATGCAGTTGTAGAAGTTCCCCAGGATGAAGATCAGTTGAAGGAGTATAAAAAGGAGATGGCACGGGTGAAACAATTGATCCTGGATGGAGTCTGGGATCATGTTGTTTTACACATAGCTAGAAAAGATATTGCCAAAGAGATGTGGGATTCCCTCTCTACGGTATACTAGTGTACTTTAGAGCAACAAAAGATGTACCTATAGGAGAAGATGAGGTGTGTCAGGATGTAGAAGGGGGAAGGCATAGACCCCTTCCTCACTAGTATTCAGGAGATCTGGTACCAACTTGCAACTATTGGGGCAACGACTCAACCCACGGAGCTAGTGCGATTGGCATTCAAAAATGTCTCAGAGGAGTGGCAGGTATTCATCCAAGGTATCTTAGGCAGAGATACCTTGCCAAGGTGGGACAGGATGTGGTTCGATTTGCAGCAAGAGGAGTTGAGATGAGCTCTATTGAAGAGCTCCATTAGAGGCAACAACAAAAATTTAAAGCAGGTGAACGAGGAGGATAATGTGGCCCTCACATCGAAGGGTCTCAGTCAGGGAAAAGGAGATCAAAGGAGGAAGAAGAAGGACCTGTCGAAAGTCAAGTGCTTCAATTGTGGTGAGCTTAGTCACTGCAATACCCAGTGTCCTCTTAGGAAGAAGGAAAATATGGAGAATCAGGACCAACAGACAACTTCAACAGAGATCAATAGGATTTCCTCCAGGTTGGAGGAATACTTTGCCATGTTTGTTGATATACATCTAGGAGTTAGGTTTGGAGATTTGGTGTTGTATCCACAAAGAGATACAAATATTGGGTATGTTCCTTGAGGAGTCCACCTCTTGGATCAATACCTTCCTATGGGGGCTCGCAATGTTCAGTAGCAGGATGGGTTAGTGACAATTGATGTAGTCATATGCTAGAGTGGCTGTTGTAGAGACTAGTGGTAGTCAGATGTTAGGGAGAGCAGTGCTGAGTTAGCAGTAGTGCAGTTGGGACAGTGCAGAGTCAACAATAACACAAATGCTTCAGTGACAGTGTAGATACTAGCAGAAATCAGAGACTCAAGTGACAAATGCATTATACTGGTCACAATTGATTCAGTATTTTGGATGCTTTTCAGTTGCAACAACAAAATATGAGAGGCAGTTGCAATGCAGATGTAGTTTTGGAAGCAGTGTCGGAAACAACACTGACGCAACATATATCATATTTGTGTAGTGGTTGGTGGGCAATATGGCCATACATCAGGAGCGTGACATGAGATGATAAAGAGACAGGGTGCTGCTACATGGTGTGCACTAGCACTAGAACACATTCCTCGCCAAGAGAGAGTGTTATTTTTTGTAGTATTGGATGTGTTCTAGCCAAGAAATTTTATGGAGAGGCTAGAATCCATGAAATATCCAAAACCCAAAAATTGTTTTTGAAAATTCCACCTAGATATGACTTAATTAGATTGTTAACCAGTTTTTAAATATTTCCTAAGTCTAAAATTAGGGAATATGGTTAATTAATCAATATTAATTAAGTCAAGGCGAGAATCATCTAGAAAATCACATGGATCAATCCAGAGATGATCCTAGCCATTGATTAAGTCTTAATATTGGTTGTTGGTGCTCCAACAGAGGATCATAAGAGGAGGTCGATGTGGTGATGGAAAAGACACTTGTGAGGTCTGATTTCATGAGTAGATTGATTTCCAGAGTAGCAGTAGTTAATTGTCAGAGAGAGAGCATGAGATTGAAGTAGTAAGAGAGGTGTACAAACACCGAAGTTGGAGGAATATTTCCAGATCTGGTGAGAACATTTGCAGAGAGGCAGAAGAGCCACAGAGAGGCTGACGTTGGGGCAACGTAGTAACCTCTAGAGGCAGTTTCGATTATGTTGGGGAAAGATGAGTTTCGATACCACAAGTTCGATGCCTATATGCGCTCTATATCCCAGTATGTAGAAGATGTTATAGTGTCCATAAATTAGTGTAGAATGGAAATTTTTGCTATATTCCAATTATATGTTGTAAAGGTTGTAAAGTGATGCGTTAGAACAAAAACTAATAATAACGAAACATAATATGGGTTCAATTAAAAAAGTTATAATAAAAAGTAGAGTAATTTATATTACTTTACTTTTTCATTATTTTTATATTTGAACCCACATTGTTATTATTATTTGATTTAACACATTAATTTATAGACATTACAACATATGACTAAAATTTAGCCAACATTTATATTCTACAGTCATTTACTTAGAGTACATCTCCCAAGGGATTGTAGAATGCCTTTGGGCACAATTAAAAATAAAAACATATAATTAATGTTATTAGAAACTAACATACCTCATCTCAAAATATATTTTGAGTGATTTTTAAAATATTTGATATTTTTTTAGAAGATTGGTAGATCTCAAATTAAGATAAAACTATATATATATAAAATTATATATATATATATATATATATATATATATATATATCAAATTTATTAAATATCTAATGTAGGAATTTACGGGGTAAGTTCCTCAGATAGAACACCAAAGGACATCGCTCACAAACAGATCACAAATCAATACACCAGTATTCTTGACGTGGTTAAAACCCTCAAACAGGGAAATAGTCCACGGCCTAAGCCAACACGACCACTTCAGGAAATTTATTAATGTAAAAGAAAGAAAATTTACATAAGCTTCTCTCATGAACGGTAACCCTAAAAATGACCCTCCATGCTCTTTAAATAGAGATCATGGACCAATCAGGTGTTAAGGCACGGATCAAGTATTGGTAATACCAAGGAGAGAATGAATTGTCAGATCACTTCATGTCTAGAACATATTGTGACCGTTGGATTGTAAGTTACAAAAGTACAAAGTAAAGAAACACACTTTACCTAACTCTACACTAGACCATGTTATACTTAACTATTTCCTCTGTGTCGGAATATCCTAACATCCCCCCTTAAGAACAACTTGGGATAGGATTGAAGGATGTACAAATATGACACAATAGGAGAAGGAAGGAGGCATTAGAGACTATTCCCCCTTAGTGACAACTTCCTGAACTCCAACCATAAATCGAAGTTTAGTAAACTTCGCCTCTGTGAGAGCCTTTTTAAAGATGTCTGCAACTTGATCACCTGTTGAACAATATTTCACTTCAAGAACATGGTCATGAATGAGCTTTCTAATGAAGTGCATGTGTAGATCAATGTGTTTGTTGCACTAATGTTGGACTGGATATTTGCATAGTTGAATGGAACTTTGATTATCACACCAAAGTGTAGTGGGACTTTGCTGCTGAAAGCCAAACTCTAGAAAGATATAACGGAGTCACATGGCTTTGTTACTAGCTTCTACGATGCCATGATACTCTAATTTTGTTGAAGAAAGAGAAATGGCATTTTGTTTCTTGCAAGCCCATGTAATAGGTCCAGAACCAAGAGTGAAGACATAACTGACAATAGACTTCCAATCATTAGGGTCACTAGCCCAATCGGAATGAGTGAAACCAACTAATAGAGGAGATGCTTCTGCACTGTAATGAATCCCAAACTGAACTGTACCTCGAACATAACGAAGTATTCTTTTAGCTTATTTCCATTGACTTTCATGTGGGTTTTGCATAAACCGAGCAATAAGGCCAACAACAAAGGAAAGGTCAGGATGAGGATGGGTCAGATACAAACGTTTTCCTACAAGCTGATGGTATAAGGTAGCATCAACTTCAGGGGAAGTACAAGTGACTGAAAGTTTGGCTCTAGACTGAAAGGGAGAAGGGGCTAGCTTATAATCTTCCATTTGAAAGTGGCGTAAAAGATCACAGGCATACTTGGATTGGGAAAGGGAAATACCTTCCTTGGATTGCAAGACTTGAAGACCAAGAAAATAATGCAAATGTCCTAAGTTTGTCATTTCAAACTTCTTTTTAAGGCTAGACTTCACATGGTGTATAAGGTTGGGATCACTGCCAGTAAACATAAGATCATCAACATAAAGAACAAGAATGATAAGAGACTTACCCACTTTCTTGGTGTAGGCAGTATTGTCAGAATAACACCTAGAAAAGCTAGTATCTAAAAGAAAACTATCCATTTTTTCATACCAAGCCCGAGGAGCTTGCTTGAGACCATAAAGGGATTTCTTAAGCTGACATACAAGGCTGGATTCTATTTGTATAAAGCCAAGAGGTTGTTCCCTATAGCTTTCTTCATGCAAGTCCCCATGCAAAAAGGAAGATTTAACATCCATCTAATGGACTTCCCATTTGAAAGAGGCAGCAAGGGAAAGAACAAGGTGGATAGAGTTAATTTTGGCAACAGGGGAGAAGGTTTCAATATAGTCAATGCCTTCAACTTGTGAAAAACCCTTAGCAACAAGACGAGCTTTATGTTTATCAACTTTTCCATCTGGTCCAAACTTGGTTCTGTAAACCCATTTGCATCTAACAAGTTTTCGTCCCTTTGGAAGAGGCACAAGATCCCATGTATCATTTGCCAATAATGAACGATATTCTTCATTCATAGCTATGTCCCAATCTAGATGGGCTGAAGCTTCTGCAAAGGTGTCAGGATTATAATTCACTGAAGCTTGAGCTAGAAAAGAAGAGGCTCTATCAAACTGAGAATGTATACGTCGATGATCTGTAGGATCACCTGCAAGAACACCTGCTACATCCCGAGTAGCACGGACCCATTTTGGAAGCTGAGGAGCTGAAGGAGGATCCTGAGAAGGTGGGGGAGGATTGTCATCCTCGCTATCATCATCTGAAGAATAAATATTTTCAAAAGTAGAAGGGATAGAGAGAGGTGGCACATTTGCGGAAATAGGCTCGTAGGCCAATATATTTCCAAAAAACTTTACATCTCTTCTAATGATAGCATATTTGGACTTAGGTGAAAGAAGTCTATATCCTTTGAAATATTTAAAATATCCAACAAAAATACATTTTTCACTCTTAGGTTCTAAAGCTTTATGTTTCTCATCTAGAATATGGGCCCATGCTTCACTTCCAAAAGCATGAAAATGACTTACATCTGGTTTAATTGAGCTCCATACTTCTTCTCGAGTGATATTCTTTAAAACCTTAGTAGGAGTGCGATTTACTATGTAAATTGCATAGTTAATTGCTTCTGCCCAAAAATTAAGACTAAGTCCTTTTTATTGAAGCATACAATTAACCATTTCCTTTAAGGTGTGATTCTTCCTTTCATCTACACCATTTTGTTGTGGAGTATATGGAATAGTATGTTGCATTTGAATTCCATGCTTAGTGCAAAAGTTGATGAATTTGTTGCTAACATATTTTCTGCCATTATTAGATCTTAGCTTAATAATTTGATGTCCAAATTGTTTCTTAACAAAGGCCTTAAAGGCCAAGAACATGTTAAATACTTCACTCTTGAGTTTTAAGGAGTATACCCAAGTGTGTCTAGAGAAATCATCAATGATAGTTAAAAAATACTTATAGCCAGAGAATGAAACCACTGGAAGTTGACCACATAAATCATTATGCGCAAGTTTTAAAGGGGCTAAGCCATGCCAAGAGGCACGTTTTTCAAAACTACCCCGATGATGTTTTTCGAGTACACATCCAGAACAAATACCATCTCTGCAAGATACCATAGGAAGACATGTCACCATATTTTCTTTACATAGATTTTGAAGGGAGTGATAGTTTAAGTGACCAAATTGCTCATGCCAAAGTTTGCTCACTTCATCATTATGAGCAACAAAGACTGAGGGAAGAGTTGATGACCCAAAGTTGTTAAAATTATACAACCTTGTAGAATCATGAGCAATGCCAGTAGCTAAAATTTATCTAGGATCTCTTAGGTCCTTAATTACAACATCTTGAGGTAAAAATTCAATGGTTTTACTTTCACCTGAAGGAGTTATATGATATATAGATAGAAGGTTGGAGGATAAGGTTGGAAGACATAATACATCATCAAATTGACGATTGTCTAGATGAACATTTCCAGTCTCTACAACACTAAGAGATCTATCATCACCAACATATATATTTTTGGTGTTACAATCATTTAAAGAAGAAAACATGGCTTTGTTTTTGTCCATGTGATAAGAAGCTCCAGAATCAATGAGCCACTCATGAGAATGAGAAGAAGAAGATACATTTAGTGTATAACGAGACTGAGATGCTTGACAACCACATGCAAAAAGTGTTATTCCTGAAGATGAAGTTGAAGTTGAAGAGTGATCCAAATGGATGTTATGCTTCTTCATTGCTGCTTCCAAGGCTTCCATCTTCTTAAATCATTTAGATTCTAAGTGGCCATCTTGATTACAAAAGTTGCAATTTTTATCAGTCTTCTTCCCTTTTTTTTATTTGCCTTATCATTTTGTTGAATTGATTTTTCATTTTGAGATTGAAATTGCTTAGGACCCTTGTTTGGTTTAGGACCGTTCCCTTTAGGATAATGCTTCTTAGGATTCTTCGAATTTGGTTGTTGCTGGGTAGCTAAGGCTTTCTTAGAAGAGTTTCCAATATTAAGAAGACCAAGATGTGAGAGTTTTTGTTGTTCTCTTATTAAAGAATCACAAAAGACATCAAAAGAGGGAGACTTGTAGTCTTGTTCTTGAGAAATAAAGGCTTCTCTAGTAGAATGGAAGGTGGAAACAAACACAGAGTAGGCTGATCCCAACTTAGTAAGAATGGAATAGATAAGGCTACCATCTTCTTTCTTAACCTTAACACCTTCCAAGAGAAGTCTAAGGGTCATGAACTTGAACAAAAAATCTTCAATGGAAGAAAAATTATTGGGGTCCAACGTAAACAATTAGTTTTTGAGTTGATGGGCTCTAATTTCATTTTTAACTCCAAAAACTTTATTGAGCTATTTCATTGCTTCATTAGGGGTATCAAGTTCTGCAATATGGAATCTAAGGTTTGGAGAAATAGACATCCCTATCAACCCATGTGCTCGATCTTGCCTATTTTTCCATTTGGCTACCTTATCTTCATCTTTAGGTTTAGTTTATTGCCCTAACGCTATTATGTAAAGACCTTTACTTCTAAGTAAATCCACAATGTAGGACCACCATTGGAAGTAGTTGGTGATGTTAAGAATAACTTGGCATGGACTTTCCATTTTAATAGAAACTGAATTTGTAGACGCTAAAACTAAGTGTTCCAATGGAAAGATCTCATAAAATTAGGCCGATTAAAAAAAACGTCCCTGAAAATAGCTTCCGGATGAAGAAGTTATGGCTTTTTGAAGAAAATTTGTTGAAGATGTTGACAAAGTGTGTGAATGTGCAAAAGTGAATGATAATGCTATATTTAAAAAAAAATGCCCCCCTTTCCAAAATTAATCTAATTAGCTCACTTAAAAAAAATTACGTGACCCACTTTTATAAATAAGTGAAAGTCACTTTTACAATAGTGCTTTATGAGCTACCCACTAAATTGTAACTTAAATAAAATATAACGAGACATTAGAATTATAAGTGACTCACTTTTTATAATGGGTGAAAACACTCTTACATAAAGTAAGTTTAAAACATAAGTTACATGTGTTTTTTGAAAAAGTAACTCAACAAAAAGAAAGACTTGAATTCAACACCTCTATTCTCATAAAGTAACTTTGGACCAAGTGAGCTAGTTTAAAAGATTAGTAATTTTTGGAAAAGAGGAAGTATTTTTATTTTATTTTTATTTTTTATTAGTCACTGAAGCTTTGGGGTGCATGCTTACTTGAAAAAAACTCTTTTTTCCTACAAAACAAAAAACCATGCAACCCAACACGAACATACAAAATAAACCAAACCTTACGGCTTGATGTTACCTTTCATCGGAAACTAAATAATTTCCTTAATGTTTCTGATTTTCCGAGATCACACTAAGGCACAACGGAAAAGAGCATATGCATGAGAAAAATCCTTCCTTTCTATTTCTGATTTGCCCAGATCGCACAGAGTCGTGGGGCAAAGAGCATATGCAGAAATGAAAGGTATAGATTCGGTAATAAAAAACAGAGAGATAAATAAACCGAAATAAACAGAGAGATAAATAACTAAAACTACAAAGCAAGACTGTATACCTCCAAATCTTAAAAATGGCATAGCCAGGGCTACCAGAAATTTTTTCGGGTGAAACAAAAGGGGTTCCTCACTGGAACGGATGCTGCTAACACAATAGAGCAGTCCTCTCAGCCCGAAAGCAGTCAGAAAAAGTAGATCCAGGAAACGATAGTCAGATGCAGTTGTACCTACTTCCGATTTGGATCACCAACAGATGCAACCCTCAAATAGCTCTGATATCATGTAGGAATTTACAGGGTAAGTTCCTCAAATAGAACACCAAAGACACTCACAAACAGATCACAGATCAATACACCAATATTCTTGACATGGTTAAAACCCTCAAAGAGGGAAACAGTCCATGGCCTGAGCCAACGCGGCCACTTCAGATAGTTAATTAATGTAAAGAAAGAAAATTTACATAAGCTTCTCTCATGAATGGTCACCCTACAAATGACCCTCCATGCTCTTTAAATAAAGATCATGGACCAATTGGGTATTAAGCCACCAATCAAGTATCAGTAATACCGAGAAGAGAATGAAATGTTAGATAACTTCATGTCTAAAAGATATCCTGACCATCAGATTGTAAGTTACAAAAGTACAAAGTAAAGAAACACACTTTATCTAACTCTACACTACATCAAGTTATACTTAACTATTTCCTATGTGTCAAAATATCCTAACATTTAAAAACCTAATATATATCTATCTATATATATATAATTAATTAGTTTTAATAAGGGTTATATTTAAATTAACCAATATAAATAATATAATATACTTGAAATGGAAAATAATATCTAGTTGTCATTTAAATTAAACACTTAAATGTTAAAAATTCTACCTTTTAATACCAAATTGTAACATCTAACCGACATTTCATATATAAATAATATTTTATTTACTGAGAGGGTTTTCAACGATAAATTATAATCTTTTTAGTTTTAAGATAATAAAGAAGATAGTCAAAATTTTTTTTCCATAATTTAAATTCATAAATATTAGCTAAAGATTAGATTTATTTAGTACAAATAAATATAATAATAGATAAATTTAAACAAACAATTAACTTAGTTCTTAATTATTTGATTAATATTAATAATAAATACTATAGTCAAATAGAAAAAAATTAATTTATAAAAATTAAGTTAGAGATAGGATTTATTTAGTTACAAATAAAAATAATATTAAATAAATTTAACAAACTAACTAACTATTTGTCAATTATCTAATTGATATTATTCCTATTTCTCGGCCCTCTCAAATGTAGTCGTTGACGAGTCAGTTCTTTGGTCAAATGTAGTTGTCCCTTTCTAGTCGTTGAAAGATAGATCTCTCTATTTAACTTGTTGCCACATTCTAGTTCTTTATCTTGTCCTGACGATAAACAACACTTGCTAGTTCGAAACACATTGACCAATAAATTTTAATATGATTATTGCCAAAAACCTTCTCAATAAACATTAATATAAATTATAGAAACTTAAATTCAATAATATTTTATTTAAAAAAATAAATTAATTTAAATAATTTATAATTATTATTTTAAAAAAATATATTTATATTCATGAATCTTTCCCACATATATATGTATTCATCCTAATGCATTTAATATATAATAATATTTTATTTTTTAAAAAATTTAATTTAAATTTTAAATAATTTTATAATATTAAATTTTATAATTATTATTTTTTAAAAATATAATATAATTCATGAATCTTTATTCATCTTGAATATAATATTCTATAAATCATTTATTTATTTATTTAATATAATATATTACATAATTTATTTATTGAATAAAAGATTTAACTAGTGTAATTACATAAATTAAATAGTTTATAAATGTTGATAATCATAAATTATAATGATAATCATAAATTTATAATAAATATCAAAACAGTGCATTTAAAGTTGTTAAAAAAAAAAAAAAAAAAATTATAAACATGTACCACATTATAACTTTATTTTAAATTATTATTATTATAATTAAAATAATATAAAGA
This sequence comes from Pinus taeda, assembly GCA_000404065.3. Lineage (NCBI taxonomy): Eukaryota > Viridiplantae > Streptophyta > Pinopsida > Pinales > Pinaceae > Pinus > Pinus taeda. The sequence continues at coordinate 31,256 of APFE031591151.1, forward strand.
ATTATTATATAAGTAAAACACATACGCATTTTAAAAAACATGGAACAAAATTCTTAACCATGGATATTTACTTGCAACTTATCATGGAGGTTTTTCATCTTCATCTATATTTGCTTGGAGATTTCCATAGTTTTTCATGTTTATAGTATTTTCCAAAAGAAAATTGTGTCGGATAGACACTATCCATCATCAGAGACCATAAACTAAAAATTATTTGAGTGAGTGTTGAGGAGTTCTTTAAATATATAAAATTATTTGAGCGAGCATTAAGGAGTTCTTTAAATACATAAGGTTGCCAAGTAGACATTAATTTTTTTTAGTAAATTAATTAAAAATCCAAATCAATGAATCTAAGAAGAAGAAATTATTAAATTATTGAAGTACCAGGTCAATGGGTCCAAATAGTTATTATACAAATTAATTAGAAGACCATACTAATGGTCAAATTAAAGAGGAGAGGGGCATGAAGATTAATAGGTCAAATGAGAAAATAATAAATGGATAAAAATAAATATATCATGTATACATATAAATAACAAAAGCTAAAGAGGGGAGGAAATGAATGAAGCAAAATAATTAGCTATGATAACTATTATTGTTATAGGATGAGAAATAGAAAGAGAGAGGGATGGAGGAAGGAAGGGCTTGAAGGAGAGAAGGAAGGGGGAGAGATATATATTATAATATCAAATATATGTATTTGTATTTATTTCTAAGACAATTTTCAAATAAGGAACAAGGATGAATAGAATAAATATTAGGGAAGTTGAATTAGCAATAAAAAGAGATTTGGCAATAGATTGATATAATCAAAGGAAGGGAGGGGACCAAATGGAGGGAAGAAAGAGAAAAGGTAAAAATTGGGGGAGATGAGAAAGAAATTAGTGAGAGAGTTGATCGATTATAGCCTTTTATGATTGGCTTCGTATGTAGCCATCTTCCCTATTAAAGTTATTGGGGTGCTTCTCAATCTCAAGAACATATGCAAACACTTTAGGTTGGTCAAAGAAAATAAGTTGTTTGGTACTGAAAGAGCGCTCAACAATGACAAAATTTGATACCCGATGATGGTTGGTCTCGACAATGTGTTATTTAAAGCAACAGTTGAAGGGCCAACCAATCTAACCATGTAAGATTTACAACAAGAACAAAGAATTTGGTAGACTCTTAATCCTAGGATGAGGTCAAATTTATCTTTGGCTTATTAGAATACTTGTTTAAGAGTTTTATAGGGCGTCAATATGTTTTTTTTTATGTTTATTTTGAAATAGACTTTATTACAATACAAGGGCCAATACCATGGTTTATCAAAACCACATGCCCAAAAACCATAACTCACACTTGTTTATATGACATTTTTTTAATTAATCAATTTAATTAAAATGACATAAAGTACTTTGGAGATCAATCTTAGTCCTTGATTTGTATATATTCTTATGACTATTCTAGAATATTTCATACAGGTGAAATTTTTACCATCTATTTAAATAATTATTGATAATTAAAAAATTAAAATTATAAAAGCCTTATTTTTTTTTGTAAGGTTGGTAGGACTACATCTTCATCATGTCCAACTTCTCACCTCTATCGGGGATATGGTACTGAAAGAGCGCTCAACAATGACAAAATTTGATACCCGATGATGGTTGGTCTCGACAATGTGTTATTTAAAGCAACAGTTGAAGGGCCAAGCAATCTAACCATGTAAGATTTACAACAAGAACAAAGAATTTGGTAGACTCTTAATCCTAGGATGAGGTCAAATTTATCTTTGGCTTATTAGAATACTTGTTTAAGAGTTTTATAGGGCATCAATATGTTTTTTTTATGTTTATTTTGAAATAGACTTTATTACAATACAAGGGCCAATACCATGGTTTATCAAAACCACATGCCCAAAAACCATAACTCACACTTGTTTATATGACATTTTTTTAATTAATCAATTTAATTAAAATGACATAAAGTACTTTGGAGATCAATCTTAGTCCTTGATTTGTATATATTCTTATGACTATTCTAGAATATTTCATACAGGTTAAATTTTTACAATCTAATTTAAAATAATTATTGATAATTAAAAAATTAAAATTATAAAAGCCTTATTTTTTTTGTAAGGTTGGGTAGGACTACATCTTCATCATGTCCAACTTCTCACTCTATCGGGGATAACACAAGATTTTAACCCAAGACTTCTAGTTCTGTGAGACTTCATTTCAATGGCCATTGCCAATTGAACTACCCCGACTTCATTTCAGCGGCCATTGCCAATTAAACTACCCCAAGCGGACTCATAATAATAATAATAATAATAATAATAATTATTATTATTATTATCCAATTTTAAGGTTACAACGAAGGCATACATACTCTACCCCCTTTGGTTTTGAACCTGTGACCTTTTAGGAGAAAACATATGCTCTTAACCATTAGGCCCACTCAGCCTAATATAAAAACCTTATTTCAAATAAACATGCTATAAATTTATTCAAATAAAAACCATAAATTTTAAAAGGAAAAAGAATATTATCTAAATTTTATTTTTAATAACAAAAATTTAATTAAAAAATACTTCTCATTCATCAATATATTAAAATATTGAATAATTAAAAGTTTTTTAAATATTATGAAAATTGTCCACCGGATTTTGTATAGACGATGCTAGGTGTTTTGTTATGCTTTGTTAAGACACTCATTAATGTGAAGTCACGAGTTCAATTACGGCCCAAATAAAAATGATATATTGAACATCATGAAGATGCAATTCTACTCAATCTAATTTTTTTTTTTTTATTTTTATTTTTTTATAAAAATTAATTTAAAAATAAAAATAAATATCATTCCTTAAATATAAAATATAATCTTTAAAGTTTTTGAAAATAATTTAATTAGCTATTCCAAATTTAAATGCTCTTCATATTTACTCATTTATATAGAAAGAATATCATAAACCGCTAACACTAACAACCATTGGAATTCCAATGTGATAATAACCCTAACAACCATTAAAATTCCGATGTGATAATAAAGTGTTACGCTCCATAAAATTCCAAGTTTAAATGCTCTTCATATTTTACCCGATTACATACCCAAAAGTTACAGTAGTAATTCCGATCCCATATAAGATAGGTAGTAACCCTGGCATACAAGCCGATTTATTATATATATATAAATAATATTAAAAATATTAGGATTAGGGTTAGCATTTTATTTTATTCAATGATTTGACATAAATAAGAAATTTAAATGGTTAAAGTTATTTGGATTTTTTAAAATATAAAAAAATTATTATAAAAATAAATAAATTATAATATATTTATTATTAATTTAAAAAATATACCCTATAAGTATAAGTTGAAATAAAGATAGATAAAAGATAGTTGTGTTATGAAATATTTTATAAATTAGATTTTTTTTTTTTTTTTTTTTTTTTTTTTTTTTAAATAAAAAGAATAGTGGATTATTTGTTATAAAGTTTGGAATTTTTTTGGGTTATATTTTTGGGTTTAATTTGTTTTAAAGTATAAATTTGTTGGAAATATAAATTTTATTTATCAATTTTTCACAATCCAAATAATTTATAGTTGTTTTTAAGATGTTTACTTTATAGTTGTTTTTAAGATGTCTAATTTTATTCCAACTTAAGGTAGATGAGGTTTTGTACATTTTTATTTTTATTTTTTTAATTGATAATCTAGATTGATTCTCAAGGGAATATGTTCAACATATTCTTCTGTGTTACAAAGTTTGTTAGGTTGCATTGACTCTTAATAAATTTAAAATATTAGATTCATTCCATGTGGCTCTCTGCCCACCAATTTCCTAAGGACTTAATTTTAGAAAAATTGCCTTATAAACTCATCAACAATTCTGTGTTTTATCATGACTTAGGATTCTTAAAGTTTAAGTAAAATCGAAGTTAATAATAATATTTTTATTACAATAATTTTTTGATTATATATTTATTAATGGTAGATATAAATGAAGCCTTTGGCTATATCAACAAGATTAATATTATGACCTATTAATATTATAGTCTCTTACAAGCAAATAGAGAACAGCAAATAGTAAAGTACATAATAGAATAGAAAACCAATCCAAATCCAAACCATTATTGGTATAGTGGTCTGAGAATTCTGGGAGCAAAAATGTGAAACTTTTGTGAACTTGCAGCATTGCAAAGAAATGATTGGACATATATAGAACATAAGGCGAATGCTATTTCCAACCCTATAACAATATAAATGCCCTCTGACATGCAAGGGAAATAGCATTCACCCTCTTTCCCACGCTCCATTCATTTGTTCATGTGCTGGAGAGAGAGCGCGAATGCTATTTCCCTCAGAGGGCATTTATATGGCTAAAGGTTGGAAATAGCATTAGCCCAAGGCGGCAGGCAACATGTACGAAAAAGAAGAGGCAACATGTACGAAAAAGAAGAGGAGGAGAAGATTCAGCTGTTCTTCCATATACTTAATTTCACTTCCGGACCAACAGACATAATGACAATTATTGTACGAGAAACAAATAGCTCGCAGCAGTGAAGTTTATAGTTGGCAATGGGCATCTCATCATCTGTCACTGTCAAATATTTAAGTGGGCACATGCAACTTGTGTAGAATTACAGCACCTAGCTACCAACAATTAATGGACTGTACACACAAGATCCCAACAGTTCTCTCTCTGGTTGGGTTTTAATTTCTTCATGGACGATGGATTAAAATCTTTCGGTATCTGTCAATTTTATGCACATACTTGGGTGCACGCATTGCGCATTTTTATGGGTTGGATGATAAATGAAGGCATGTGAAATATAGGTGTCCAACAACCTTCTTAGATATATTTCTTATTTCAAAGACAGTAGCTGGAGGCTCGTAATTGTGGTTTTTTTAGATGAGATGTCCGCTGTGCTGACATCATCAGAAGTCCCCGCGTTCTGATGTCATAGCGTGGGAGGAGGGAGAAGTTTCATGGGCCGAGGCTAGGTCGCGGGTGTACGCAGAAATAGGGTGGGGAAAAACATTGCTGAGGTGAGGGAGAATCCAGGGAGCAAGGTTCTCTGACTCTCGATTTTGGGTGAACGCCCTACATCCTTTGGATCCTTGATCTGCGAAGGTGTTTTCTATGTTTTATCATTGGACTATAGCTTGTAGTTGGTTATAGTGTTGGTTTTATTCTTTAAGCTTTGAACCTAGTTCTTGGGGTCATTAAACACTACACTGAATCTAAGGTTTTGGTATGTTAATGCCATGTAATGTCTATTATTGTTGTTAAATTTTATTGCTAACGATGAGAAATGTCTATTCCTATACGTAATGCTTAGGCTTGCATAATGTGGTGAAAGATGCATGTTTTGTGTTTATTGACGTGTGGATGCATGTTCATTGCTGCTATGTGTGAGAGATATGTGGAGTCTTTGTTTCATTGGGTAATTTCTTGTAATGAAATGTCTTAGGGTATAATGTTGTGAAGGGTCCATGTTTTGTGTTTATGGATGTGTGAATGCATGTTTATTGTTGTTAGGTGTAAAAGATATATGGAGTTTGTGCCTTACCGGGTAATTGTTTATAATGAAATCTTAATGGTGAAAGATGGAATGTTTCATGACATTTAACAAGCATTTTCACCATCAAAAGAGAATTGTGTCAAGATGAAAAAATCTCAAGATGGTTTCATCTCAGAACCTCAGAGGGAGACGAGAGGTGTACAATGGCAAAGGGCCGAGATTGACATGGTGGTAAGACGATATTTCTCCCTAGAAAATGATGGAAAAGTTTACATCTTGGGACCTCGGGATCTCAAACCTCAGGGACACCTTGTCGCGAGTGTGATGGAAATAGAGAGGACGCAGAGTGAGGTAGGAGACGTCAACATGGTGTCATCTCAGAGCCTTGGGCCTTTGGACCTCGAGAGGACTTGTCTTATGCATGGTGGACCGAGGAAGAAGGAAGGGTAAGATGATGTGGTGGGGTTTGTAATGCGTGGCTTGCCACGCCAGACTTCTAGGCTGATGCGGAAAGCCATGTGGGCCACACTGTGAGTGCCACATGGCAACCATGCTGACTTGGCAAGGTTTAAAAGGGTCAAGTTTCAAATGGCCATAACTTTTGATTCGTAAGTCGGATTGAGACAATCTTTATGTCATTGGAAATATCTTGATGAGGAAAACACAACGATGGTATCATATTTTTGTTTTGAGAAAGCTGAGTATCGAGGAATTTTGTGGCCCTGTTTCCATGATAGGACTATGAAGGTCAAGTTAAATCAAAGTAAGACTTCTCACTCAAGTTGGGACCTCCCAGGGGGTGGTTGGGGGTGTTACAATTAAAATAGTAGATTTATAAAAGATAAATATAAGAGTACTATACAGAGGAATTTTAGACTTAGGAGAGATCAAATTTTAGAGATATATTAGGAAAAAGGTTAGCCATCCAAATAAAATAACAATTAGGGTTATGAACAATGTGTAACTTATAATTGGCATAAATTTTGATTGGAAGATATAGTTTTGGTGATTGAAAATTTGTGATATAGAAGAAAAAGAGGAGCATTATTTTTTACTCATATGGCTCCTAAGGGATCTTCAAACTTTTCTTCACTGCACAAACCTCTATAAGGTCATCCACGACTCATGAATAAATAGAAGATATCCAATATTGGGTATCCAAGTTGGAAATTCAATTGTCAAACATAAAAGGATCACTAAAACATATGGAACAAAATATGGAGGAAAACTAGGAGGAAATACAAAAAATCTATCAAGGAAGAAAAACAAAAGTCTATGAAGTCTATCAAAAAGTTTCTCTTGAAGAGGCTTCCTAAGGAAATCATGAAAATAAAGAGAAAAATTGTGTTGAAACTCATTCGGATATGGCGAGTATTTTATCAAAATTGGAGAGCATAAATATTGAATAAGAAAATCATGAATTTTCATCTTCTTAAGATCTACATTATCGAGGATTCAATATGGCATCAAGGAACTACTTCATTCCAAAGATCATTATGAAGAATTATAATGGTAACAAACTTATAAAATGGATATTCCAAATGGAACAATGGTTTTATCTACACCAAGTGACATCCTTACCAAGGTAAATATTGGATCCATGTATTTAGAAAAAGATCAATATGTATGGTATCAATGGTATTGTAAAAGGAAAAAGGATTCTATTGTAGATTGGTCCATTTTTATGGAGGAATTGACAACACATTATGTGGATATTAAGCAATAAATTCTTTAGTAATTTGGTAAATCTTCGAAAAATAAATCCATTTATACAACATATTCAATCATTCCAAAAGTTGAGCATTATGGTAACGCAAATTTCAAAACAAACTTTGTTAGACCTCTTTATGGAAATTTTAATGGAAAACATCCAACATGAGGTACATGTCTCTTTGAACCTAAAGCACGCTTTCTGTCCAACAAGGAATGTTGAAAGTAAAAATATGGATACTAGAAAGTGGTCACTAACAACTATTGAGAATATCATGATACCTCACCCAGCTTCATAATTGATAAAGTTAACACCTAAACAAATGGATTAAATAAGAGCAAAATGACTACGATTCCATAGAGACAACAAGTATAGTAAAGGGAATAATTGTGGTGAGAATAAATTGTTCAACATAAACTTTGAAGAAGAAGAAGGTCAAGAATTGGAACCATCATAAGGTCTAGAACTAGAATAGATTACTCCAACAATATTTTTTCATGCATTGGCTAGTATCAGTACTCCACAAACCCTTAAAATAGAAGGATATATAAAAAATTTAAAGGTAACATTGTTGCTTGATTCTAGTAGTACCCATAACTTCATCAATTACAAACTTGCAAAACCTCTCAATTGGTTTGTATTTCTAGCACCAAAATTTTAAGTAATGATTATAGATGGAGTTACCATAAGTTGTTGAGGGACATGCCATAGTATTAAGTTGAATATGGGGATAATTTATTGGATAGTCATATGATTGAAATCTACATAGGCGGTGTTGATGTTGTAGTAGGGTTATGATGGTTCGAATCATTGGGAATAATGGCATTTAATTTTCTGGATCTTTTAATGAGGTTTTCCTTAGAAGAAAAGACAATTGAGCTTAGATATATCCAAGGGGAACCCCCTAATGTGAAAAATTATAATAGCATGAACAAGCACACAAAAAGTGACACCATGGTGTAATTGCATTATTGTTCTCATTAGATGTTCAAACATATATGTCCTCTACTATAATGGATTTCCAAAAAGTTATCAACAACCATTCCAAGGTATCTAGAGATATTCCTAAAGGTTTTCCACCTATTCAATATCATGACTATGTCATTCATTTGAAACCTAGAAGTGTATCACCTAACATTATACCTTACAATTATCTCTATGCATAAAACAATGAAATTGAGCGTATGATTTGTGAAATCTTAGAGGATGAAATAATTCAACCTAACCAGAATGCGTCTAAATAAATTAACATTGAGGTATTATGGTCCCTATAAGGTGTGGAAAAGATTTGGAAGTATGACCTAAAAATTGGAGTTTCCTCCATCTTCATGTGTACATTTAGGATTCCATGTTTCTTTCTTAAAGAAGGTAATTGGCTTTAGTCCAAACTATTTTACCAAAGATTAATGAGGAAGGGGAAATCATACTTGAACTAGAAACAATCCTTGAAATAAGGATTAAGTAGCTAAGAAATAAAGTTATAAATAAGTACATAATCAAGTGGAAGAACTTATCAGTGGAAGTGGAGAGATGGACAAATAATTTATTGATGTAAAAAAACATGTAGCTAGTCAAATTTTGAGGACAATACTTATTTGAAGAGAGGGGCATGCTAAGCCCTAGACAAGCCCCATGTTAACCCTAAAACCACATATTAAGCCATAGATGATTGATTTATTACATTTATTATATTATATTATTACATTGTTATATTTTTATGTAGGTTAGAACCTGCCAATATATCGATTCTCTCATCTATATATATATATACACACACACACACACACACACACACACACACACACACCAAGGATACCTGGTCTTAGAATCATCATATTTTGTCTTCTATTGTATTCATTGTAAATAGAGGTTCATAGATTGTATCCCTTGACTTGTTATCATTTCAAGGTGCACGGTTCATAGAAAAGGAGCAAAGATACTATGTTTCAATTGTGACAAAAAGTATAATAAGGGACCTAAATATACTGAGAAGAAATTATTATACATAAGCTATGTAGATGAAAATCAAGTATTAAAACCATCATAATATCTATAACTAGAAGAGACTACTCAAACAATATTGTGTCATGCATTGTCCAACATAAATACTCCACAAACTTTGAAGATAGAAGCATATGATAAAATGAAAAATGTAATAGTGTCGATTAATTCAGGTAGTACTATGTTGGAAACCCAACTGACTCCGTTCTCATTTTCAAAATGATATGGGATCCCCTCTTTCTATTGTATTGTGATTTCAATTTTTATAATTAATGTTTGAAGCATGGATCCTAATTTAGACTTTAATAAGACCTTTTGTTTGTGATTGGCATAGTACCTTAACCAAAATTCGATGCGTTTTTATTCATATGTCGATTTTGGTTATTTATTTTGATTCTGTAGCAATAATGTAACCTATGCTCTTATATTATCCTATGTGGTTATACATATTAATAACCTAGCCAATTTCCATTATGAAAGTCTAGATTCTGCTTTATGCACATATATTCATATTGATCATGTTGCATTTCAGTTGGTTCTGTGAATTTTCATTCGCTTTATGTCTTTGTAATGTCCCCATTTTCAGTTTCCTCCATAGTACAACCAAGATGGATTTATAGGGTATGTGATGACTAGGCCACAAGAGCAGGATTACATCATCAAGGGTTCTGGAGGGGTTTTGAGGGATTTTTATCGGATCCGACAACATTTGCTTGGCATATTCATCATCAATAGTAGTTCCACACAATTTATTTCTTGTTCCATTGCTTTCTGATAATTCTCGTAATACAAAGTTAATTTTTTTTTTCTAGTTAAGACTACATAAGTACCCACGGGGGATTTGAACCGGTTGTTGGATACCTATACCAATAGGTTTCATATTTCATGATTGGATATCAAAGGTCCAAATATGCTCTGCTTTGGCAAATGCAAAGATCTCATATTTCCCTGAGAAGGCAATGTCTGTATCAGTTTTGTAAGAACTCAATTTTGGTGGCTGGTCCAACAGTCTAATCTGGATCATGCCATGTTTTCAATTTCCATGTTGTAGTATAGAGAATGATATCTGTCCCAACTGTTTAATCTTGGCAGATCAAGTAGCTAGGTAGAGAAACAAAGGTTCCCAACTGTTTAA